>JAZDUA010000176.1:2320000-2325000 GCA_038098605.1 Gryllus longicercus | reverse complement strand
TGGATTTTTTGGGCGGATTACGAATCTTTTTCCTCTATACGTACAATCGAGGAAAAGTAAAGTCAATATTTTCGGAGAACTATGGACATAAAACAGTACATCATACAACTGAGTGGACGAAATCAGTAATTTCAAAAAATTGCAACTATAACAAAAGCATTACTTTCAGAAGCAAGTAGGGAGTGCGTTTTTCTTCAAAGTATGCAAACAGTCTCCACAAGTGAAACAAAAATAAAAAGGACACGCTCACTAAGATTCCTTAATTTAACACATTTTGGAACTAAAAAGTTTGGGACGACTGCGCGTACCACATTTTTAATTTGTCACCCATAGACAAACTCAGTTGTGTAAACCAATGCGCTTCTCAGCGAGTATACACATTCCTCGCAGCTTTCTCTACTCATTCGTTCGTTCTATCAACACCTTTGTGCAGGTTTTTAATTAAGAGGTTTATGGTTTTCAGAGAAATTCTAAGAAATTAATCTTTGTATAAGTGAAATATGGGTGTAGGCTGTTGTCCCGATCGAATCAATTACAGATCGGAAAATGTAGATAAGATATAATGGTAATTAATACAATCACATGCTTAATCAATAATCGGAATTTCGAAAATAATTGTTCAGTTTGCCTGTTCACTCACACCCTGACCATTTATTACCATTTTTGTCCATTATCTACGTTCCTACAAGCGAAACGGAACCTGTGGAAAAGTTCTCGAACGAAGCCAGGAGAAAATAAAAGACAAAGGAAAAAAGCATACATAAATTTCTTAAAATCACCGCAAAAGGATGGAAATTTCAACTGATAAGAGTATTAACTCAACACTTAAGAGACATTTAAAAGTAATGCAATGCAAGAAGCGGCTGATATGGAATCATCAAGAAACTTTTTCTTTATGGAAGCAGTAAGCTCAGCAAATCAGCTTAAATTAGTAGCTGATCAACGAAAGAAAACCAAAGAACTAGGCGTCACAATTTAGTAACAGTTAAAAAAGAGGGAATGCCTATAAATGCAATAACATGTTCAGCCTCACTTTCAATATTGAAACATTAATTTAGAGTAATCATTAAACTAACACAATTTCACGTTCATTTGTGATTTCCTTTCCAATAACATTTTTTTGCCCTGAATCCAAGGTCAGAAAGAAAACCACACATTCAACAAAACAACAGGATTATGGTTAACAGAAACAAAGGTAAAAGAACGTTAAGTTTGGAGATGACCGAATACTTGGCTTGCAAACACAAGCTTCACTAGTTCCATTTTTCCAACACCTCCATTCATGAACACGCCTTTGTAGTTTATTTTTCGGATTAATGTTCCACCACTCTTCGCGTGGGCGTTTACTCATTTTCCTAATCCTCACAGCGCCCGCGTGCGCGCTCTTTATTCATGTCGGAAAGTCGAGTAGTAGAGAGACAGCTGAGGCGGCGAATGTTCGCAGTGTGCACCGCCGCATCCGATATGCTTGCATTCTGCATCCCCTGCTTCCCCTCCGACACGCGCGCCAGTTCCACTCACAGCCTTTTCTCCCCTTCTCAGGAAGCCCCTCCCCCCTCCTCCCCAAAGCAACCCCGTACTTATCCTCCCCCCCCGGCATCGAATATTGTGCCCCCGCCCCTACCGCCTTTCCAAGAAAAAGATGTAAACAACGCACAACGCGAAACATGCGTCGGGGCTGCGGCGGCGTTTGAACTTGACCCATTGCGAAGCGCGCCGGCCTCGGCAACGCATATACCCCGCGCCGCGAAACGGGCTATTTGGGCCATCGATTGACGCTGGTTACGCATGCACGGAGAAAAATCCTTCAAAACAGTTGCCGCTAACGAACCGCGGCCGGGCAGAGGGGAGCGGAAAGGGACCGCCGCTGATGCACTTCGGAACACAATTCTCCCCGCAGCGGAAAACAAGCGCGGGGGAGATGAATTTAATTACTTCCCGTTTTTTCAGAAAACTTCCCGCAGACCTTGCACATGTTTCCTGTGGCTAGATCAAAGAGGAAGCGGGAAAGAAAGAAACCACCGTATTTATTGAAAGAACGCGATCACCTGCCTGCGCTCGTCACAAGACCTGTTGCGTGAGTGCACGAGCAGACTCGCAAAACAAAGCATGACTCAGAATTCGGGGCTAGGCTCATTCTTTGGCAAGTTATTATCCAGAAATAATAATTCTGGTATCTTTAAACAAATTAGAAGTGACTGGACTTAAATTAGTGGTAATTTATTTTAGAACTTCACATATCCACCACAACACGGGTCAACTTTCGGCATACGTATTGTGGGCGGTTGTAACGTTTTGTGGGCGAAAACTCCAAAATAAGCTTTAATTCTACTTTCTAAATGTTCACTTAACATAACTTCCCACTATATCAAATGTTTAGTTACTACGATGAAGCAAGACAAAAGAGTAAATTAATTACTCGAAGGGCATGCTTCTCTGGCCTGCACTGCAACTGAATTGTTGTTAAACTGTATTTAACTCGCACCGTGTATCTCTGCGTTTCTTTCTATCTCTGATTGTTCATGGCAATTTACTGCATGTCTACGGAATTTTAACATGAATGCTTTATGACATCCAATCCTAGAGAGTTACCTCTATCAAGCTCAGACAACTTGTTCACGAACTGTCCCACACATTGTGTAATATGAACAATGGTAGCTATTTGCCTGGAGTGTACGACAGCGCGAGGTCCGGATTCTAAAGCACAATATCAGGGGCTGGCAGAACGCCAACTAAAAGCTCTGAACTCGGCACATTCTCTTGCTCATATCATTACGGACGCCGCTTCTCAACCTGACCGCGGCTGCATGAAAAGTTTTGGGTGCGGTCAGCCTGAAGACGAACGGAATGGTCCCACGCCGCATTTCGAAGTCTACAACAGTTGCGCCGTTCTCAAATCCAGCCGAACTTTTCTTTACGTTCTCACTCACAACACTTCCATCTTTTAAACATACGTACTCCAAATGTTTCCCGTCTTTTAAAACTAGTTATAAACTCGTTTAAATCAGTAAAAGAATGTATTTCGCGATGGTTATACCTTCGTAGTGATTTTTTTTAGAAATGCATATTTCAATTAGGCGTCACGGTGACCAAAAATATGACGCAATCACAACAACTTGCCAGCTAAGTGATAGTGCAAGTTTGAAGAAAACATGTTTTCTTAAATACATACAAATTTCTACTTATGTTCGTGTGTTCCGAACCTTCCTCCGTTCTCATTTCCGAGCTTTAGCTGGATATAGGTTTTTACCAGAGTAACAAACAAGATTTAATGTACGAATGCGTCAATAATGAAAACGCGACGCGGGCGTAATTGAGCTCGTTCAAACAGCTGCTCCGTTTCAATTTTGATTACCAGAAGAAAGTATTCAAGAGTCACGCGCAGGGCCTTGCAACTCTCCATTAAAACGGGAGACAAAGCTCGAGGGTGCTACTCTAGGTCGCCCTGGTTTGGTCACGCGTACGAAGTCGACTACGAACGACGCGAGATGTCTTATCAGCACCGACAAGAATTAAGGAACAGCTAGTATTACACAGGACTGGCGTTCGACTGTTTCGTTCACTGAAAGAAGAAGAAAAAAAAACCTCCCGTCTCTCTCAACCATAAACCTATGGATACGTGTCTTCCAGTTGCCACAATCGATTTATACATTGAGATAATAATGATCATATGTAACGTACCGGTGTTTGATTATCAATACTTACCAACCCATTGAGGTTGGACAACATTGACATTGGAGAGGACGTACGTGGGGCCTATACCCACCCTATTACTTTATTATTACTTTCTCAATGGTTCCCGCTAGAACGCATTTGTGAACGCTGAGGGCATGGTATTTGCGACCTTTAGTATGGTAATGTTACCCAACCTTCTTTGAAGAGTACTGCCTCCGTGCATAGTACCGTATAGTACTCCAGAGATCGCGGGACGCGGGCTCTGTGATGCTCTGTTGTTCTGTCTCATCAATAGAAATGACGTAATAATATGATGAGTATCTGCGGCAAGCACAATTTCTTGCCATGACAGAGGTAAGCGGTAAAATGTTATGTTGTAAGATAATTGTTCTTTATAGTCTTCTCAAATAAAATCTCTAATATAACGTAGAATTTAGGATTCTTTACAGGTTTAGCAATTTGCGAAACACAAATGTGTCTAAATCCATTGCCTAGTTTCGAAAAGTTTGAAGTACATTTGTAGTTATATACTGTAAATTTGTTTATACAAAGTGTTGAAGTGTGTTTGTCAGAGAAGTTGCTGATTAATTCATTAAGATTGGCAGAAAACATTGCACATGCAGAGTTTATAAAAAAGGGAACTACAAGATGATGTGCCACTTTATGTTGGATGTGTGTTTAGTGATTTGAATTGGACATCACAGATCTGAAAACCTCTGTAGGTCCTATTTGATGTCACCTTATGGTATATTCCTTTGGTGTTGTGCTTGTGAATTTAAAAAAATCTCGCAATATTATTTTTTTCTGTGCTGTGTTACACACCAACATTCACATTAAAATGTAGTGTGTTAAGTGAAAAAAGTTGACATTTATTTGCACCATCATTCATTACAATGTTTTCCCACATTTGTAGTTAAATTATTTTTCTTTGCTATAGTCACCAATTTAAGTAATGCAATCACTCACATTTTATTTTATAATTAAAGAGAATTTTGGAACTTTCAGTAACCTGAAGTTCTCTCAGGGATATTACATTCCATTGTTACTTCTCTGATTCCTTTAGTAGATTAATGTAATGTTTTGAGTATCCAGAATGGTTCCTTGTTATTTTCGCTTAAATTTATATTTGTCGAATGAAAGAATGATTTCTTCCAGGATTCAATTACAAGTATATAAAAACTAAGAGTTTAACATTTCCAAGCTTTTTTACTATAGGTTACAAATTGTATCTATGAATCGTCAAGGTTACGCTATATTAAGCTTGACTAAAAGATTCGGTATTAGAGATGCAGGCACATGAGTGAACTGAATGAAATGTTTTGGAG
>JAZDUA010000176.1:0-177500 GCA_038098605.1 Gryllus longicercus | reverse complement strand
AATCTATAATTAAAATTCGGCTGTTTTGTATCTTTGTGTGAATAGAATGTTAGTTAAGTTTAATAAACATAAGTTGTGGAACACATTCATTTGAAAATCGTCATTTGTACACTTATGTAAGAACCTAAAATAAGAAATCGAACATAACGTTCATTCATTATCTAGCTTTACTCACAACTTTGTTTTCTCCGTATTCATATAAACTCCTCAAGTTTAATAAGATCCGAGGCAATATTGTTCGTGAGTTTTCACAATTTATTAAAAAACACGGTTATTCGAATCTAAATTGAAATCAATCTGCACGATTTACTTAGTAATTCAATTGTACACTTAAAGATATCAACATTAGTGTTGCCAACGTTGTGAAAGCAAATTGTGGCGTATTTGTCTAAAAATTTGTGTGGGTACGGGTGTTTAAACAATGCCACCTATATAGATCGTTATAGGAGGCGTCGGTTTAATTTCTGGCATTATCATGTGATCGCGGTGAATAACATGATAAAAACACGTTCTTGGAAATAATATAAATCTTCTGGATCCACAAACAATTTATCAGTTCCCCATCCGGTGGCCAAAACGCGTCGAACGGCATCTCATACGTCTCGATTTGAACGCGAGAAGTGGTCCAACCGCCAGTGACGAAATCTCACACATCCGCATATCCGCGCATCTGCACACTCGTGTTTTGCTCGAATACTGTACACTGATATAAATATGTTAAACTAAACTTTCTACGGTTATATATACGAAGAAGTCTTGCTCAAAACATTTTTTCCCAGAAATCAACAAAATTGAGTTAAATGATATTTCCGAAACTATTCATTTGAATCACAGATTTTAGATATTTAATTGCCGAGAGAGCTTACTGACTGCACTGGCAGATGAGCAATATTACACTTTCAATTTTGTATCATGAGCATCTCGAAAGGGTTCGCCGGTACGGCGGCTAGACTCCCACCCGGGGCGTCGCAGGAGAGCGTGGGCGTCGACGTCGGCGTCGGCGGCGTGCGGAGCAGCGTCGCGGCGCCACCGTCGACAAACGGCGCGGCGTCGCCCAGCACCCGCCACAACCTGCCGCCCATTGTTCAGGCGACGAGCCCGGAAATATTCGACCACAGCGCTTTACGCCTCTTCCTCCTTCGCAGGCTTCTTTGCTCTTGCTCCCTCCCGCCCTTCTCGCCCTGTCTCAGCTAATCCCGCTCCCACCTCAACGACCTCCCCCCCGCCATCCCGTCCCTCATCGCTACCCTCGCCACCCCTGCCGCCCATCTCCTCAGCAACCCCCTGCCGCCCTCGCCCTTACCCCTGTCGCCACCCCACTCCTCGGCCCCCTCACCACCCTCGCTGTCGTGCCACCCTTCGCCCCCACGCCGCTCCAAGCCTCCCACACCCCCTTCGTCGACCACGCCGCCTTCACCTTCCTACCTCTCCTTGCCCCCCTTGCCCCTCTTGCCATCCTCGCCACCCCATGCTCTCCTCGCCGCCGTTGTCTCCCTCGGTCCCGCTTCCCCCTCATTTCCCCTTCACCACCACCCCCCTCGCCACTCGATGCCTCGCCCCCTTGCCCCTTTCGATCCTCCTTGCCATCGCACCGCTCGCAGCCGAGGGATTGTGTTGCTTGGGGCGAAAGGAGTTCAGAAGCTGCGAAGGAAAGGGGGAAGAAAACACAACACAATTGAGTAACGGAGAAGGAAAAAGAATAATCGAACCTCTGCATTCAAATTATTGACAGTGAGGTCGTTAATCGGATGAAGTAATGTTTCTGGACTGTGTATTTTGCGGAATGAATGCTTTAATTTAACACGGCAATTTTTCGAGATTTACTATTATTCGATGAAGAGAATGTATATTAATAATTTTTTTTAAAAAACAACAACTAGAGGTGATAATATAATTGGAGTTTTCATTTTCACGGGCAATTTTAAAACGTTTGTGTAATTGAAGATCAGGAAAGGGATATTTCGGAGGAGAGTTGAATTTGCATTGCCTGAATTCCACGTGAAACAAATGAGATCCTGGTATCTGCGTTACGGAGGTAACATTTTCGTGAATGAGAGGAGAATGTAAGAGATATTAAAGAGGAACAAAAGACATAATTTAATAATGTAAAGCATCCATTAACCTAAAAATTAACACGATTTATATTAATTTTTGCAAAGAAAGGGTGAAAAAGTATCTGACTTTCTTTTTAATAATACCATCTTGAATATTTGAGTTAAAGATGCTGAGTGTATTTCTCTTGGAAAGATTTGAACAAACCTAATATAATTATTTTAGAAAAGGAAAGTTATTTTTTATTGGAAAAATGTATTCGTCAGTTAAAATACTTTTTCACAATAACGTTTTAGATGTTATTATATAATGAGTTAGAAAATATAGAGTAAATAATAGATTAATGACTGCATATCATTTCGTATGCTTCCTAGGCTTAGTTTGTTTAAACTAGAACATACTTCTAAACTTTGATAGATAGATTTCATAGACATCTTCTCTGAATTTGTCGTGACTATCCTCCGGAGAAGAAAATTATTTAAGTTAAACACACACTCACCATTTTTTGTAGAAACTCACCAAAGAAAAGAAAAATGTTGCTTAAAACGAATGTCAGTTACTGGAAAACTGTTGAGAAAATTATACTGCCTCTGTTTCATTTTCTCTCTTTTTCTAAATCCATTGCCTGGCTGGCTTCATTCCTCCTGGCATTTGCTTTCCATCACATCCCTTCTCTGTCCAGGTACCGGTCGAGATTTCTTGGCATCCAACCCCTTCTCTCTTCTTTCTATAGCCTCCGACGTAACTATCACATCTCCCCCGTGTGCTTTATCCTCGCGCCCAGGCAACTGGCACCGCCCTTTTCTTCCAAGTGCTACTCTACGCTTGACACGCGCGGGTTCGTCTTCAACCACCCCGCCCCCACGACCGAATTGCTCCTTGCCTTCTTCATCCCCGGCCGACTGCTCCGCTCCCGTCAGCGTCCACACCCACGTCCATGCCAATGGCCCCTCACAAATCCCCTGTACCGCCTGTCTCCCGGCCACATCTCCTCCTGTCATTTCCTGCCAGTCTTTCCCTTACTCGACTCCTCAACGCTCACCACTTGCTGTATCAGCAGTTTCGTCGCAGCGCTCCCTTCTCCCCGTCAACCCCCCCCCTTCTCGCCTCACTTTTCCCTCCTTTCATCCCTTCCCACATATCTTCACTTTACCTCTAATCCTCAGCGCCTCTCCCACAGACTCTTCCATCCTTCACTCCTCTCCCGTGCCATATTTCTCTAGCACCACTTCACCCCCTCATCATCTCAACCTGTCCTATCTATCCCCTTCCCAGGACTCCTAGCACGGCCTCTCCTCTTCTCTACTCTTTTCCTGCTCTACCACACCCCTTGCCCTACCTCATTTCTTCTGTGCTCTCCCGCAGCTTTTTTGTCTCTCCCGCTGCGCCCTGCCCCTCTGTACCACTCCCTCACCTGACCTCTCCCCAACCAACATCTTCCCCGCCCCACTTCTCTTCCATCCTACATCTCGCACCCGCCATACCTCCCCCGACCCTACCTCTTTCCCGCGCTACCTCTCCCACATCCAACCTCTCTTCTGCCCACTCTCCCCCGCCTTACCTCCCCCTACATTTTCCCACCCTACCTCTCCTTCACCCTACCTCTCCACCGCTCTCCATCCTTCTTTTCTTCACAGCCCTACCTCTCCCTCTTCCCCCTCCTGCACTTTCCCCGCTCTTACTCTCCACACCTGCATCTCTCTCCTCACCAACCTTCCCCCCTTATATCTTCATTCCTTCTCAGCCACATAGCCGCAAATCTTTCCCCTCCCATTCCTCATCTCTCAACCCTTTTCCGGGTCATACCTCGCTCCCGACACTAGATCTGCTCCCGTTCTGCTTCCACCATCCACGTCCCGTCCGTGCCACCCTGGCCCCGCAATTCGAACACTCTTGCTCGCCTTCGCCCCCTTCCCCCGCGACCCCGATTCTTGTGCGTTATGAGCAGCGCAAAGTGGCCTCCGTGGAAGAACATGGGCGTCCACGGCTAGCCGACTCGTGCAGGAAGAGCGAGAAAAGCTCTCTGCCGCCTCAGGGCTGCAAACTTATTCACATTACGATCCTCATCGCTGGGGCGGGCAGAAAGGCCGAGCTCGAGGCACGGCTTACAATATTATTAAACCCCTTTTTTTATGAAATTTGCTCTCAAGGGCATACATTCGACCTGTTCCAAGGAGAACGTATGAATCAATATTTATTTACGTTTCATAGACCAAGTTTTCAAAGTTTTCATCTTTGGAGAAGTTGGGCTTTTTTTGTCATGATTTGTCAATAATTTCGTTAAAGATGTATGATTATTTTGATGATTAAATTGGCTAGTGGTTCTATTGTGATTTTACTTTTTGCGTGTTTGTATGTGCATTGGACATACCCCGCCTAAATCACAATGTGACAGCATTAATACCTCACCCGATGTTCAAAACCAGGAAGATTTCAGATGTATGTACCAGATGATTCAAGACGATTCTTTTTACTGCGCAATAATTTCTCTATCGTCACTAAAGAGAAAAACAAAGAAATTCAATTATTTGAAATAGAATAAGAAAAGTTTTAAGGGAACTTTTCTTCCTTCTTCTTTTACATAGGGTTCTGAAGACTGCAAATATTAGTATCTTTTTTTTATCATGTTCGAAATGAGCGAGTACAATGTATGTGTATTTTCGGCACAGCTAAAATATTTGATATTTGAGGTCTAATAAATAGGTATTAATTTGATGATGATTCACTTAAAAAATAAAAAGAACCTATTTTCGAAACCTTACACATTATAAACTCACTAGATTAGCTCATTTGCGAATCTACCAATAGAAAACGTTCAAACACAATTGAAGAAAAAAAATTAAAACCTGTTTCAAGATGAGAGGAAAAGTAAAAAAATTATTGTTTTATATAGAATGATTATTCTAGCACTGATGCATTAATATTGTGTGATAACTCGTACATTCATACGTTAGATGTAAATAAGAATGAGAAACAGGATGCTAGAAGCAGAAGGAAATATAAGAATACAGAAAATCGTTTGCATTTTCTCTCCAATGCTCATAAAACATTTCTCCCCTTTGCAATACGTTTCCGTTTCTTTATCACGTTGCGCACTGCTTCTTGGAGCGTAAGACTTTGTAGAACTCGCGCTCATTCACTAGTGTTATATGCAACTGCAGTTGTGCAAGCGATGCGAATGTGAAATAAGCACATAGAACTAAAAAAATATTTGTATTCAGTCATTAGTAAAAGATTATCCTTTTAGTGAATTCAGAGCGTGCTAAAAGTTCGGTTTTTAGCAATAACGCAAAAAGTGAGACGCAGATCAAAATGTTCAGCTGAAAATGTGAATGCAATACAGAAAACAACATATATTTGTCTGACCTCCTTAGCTACTTCTGATCTTAAAGCGACATACTAGCTAATTGAGTGATTTGTCTAATCGAATTAAAATAAAATGAAAGTAAAAAATATTGCTTAATAAATAGTATCTGACATACGTTGTATAAGTGATTTTATTTTGCTGTTAGGGTTGCGACCTGTCGGTCTCGTGTCACATCCTTCCCTACTCGCAAAATAAAAGCTTGCCTCTCGTGTCATTAACTACTGTATTGTTATTTTCTTAAACATAATAGTTGAGTGTGTGGCAATTGATTTAAGCTACATGATGTTTCTAAATATAAGTAATGGTCCCCTGACATTTGTTTAATATCTGTTCGTTAGCGCCGAGGAAACAAACACTTTTGATTGACCGAAAATAAACACGAGAACGTAGGTCTCTTAATTCATTCCAGGCTGCAGAGCATAGTCGCGAAACGAACATTCTCCGCTGCGTTGAGCACATGCCGGGAAATGAATTAATGCTTTAATGCTCGAGCGTATAAATGTGCTGAACCCTAGCGAAAGGCGGATGAGAAAAAAAAACCTCCATGTCAGGTTATGCATTAATTAATTTCGGATTGCCACGCGACGGGGCCTGAATCAAACAAAGTGTTGAAAACGCGACAGGCGGGCGGCGCAGCAGGGCAGGAAGGGGAACAGCGCTGATCTCCGAATTACACTGGACTCGAATTACTGCATTGCGACAGGCGAAAAATAGTGCTCGTCCCCATAGAAGGCGCGTGTGTAGAAAACACCAGCGATTCCTCGTCCGAAAGCGACAGCTATTTTCAAAGTGCATTATTACTGCACATTGCGTTATGAATTGAATAGGACAATAAAATAAATATTTGATTCTATTTCTTATAATTTTCCAACTTTTTGATCGTCCAATAGAAAATCAAACAAATCAATTTATACTGAACTACATATAAAATATTTAAAATATAATTAACCTTTTCAAATAATTGACAACAGGAGGGTGTCTCGAACCCGGATATTCTACTTAATCATCAGTTTATCTAAACATTGTACAACCGAGACCAATTATTTCAATGGTCTTGTTTTCTAACAATCAAGTTATCTTGACTAAAATTTTGAGTTTAGGTTTTTAGTTCCTGGGTGTGCAGTTGCTATTATGAGAGAAATACCACAAAATTTAGATATACTTGCACTTATTTTACATCGATTTTTTTTATTTTTTACACATTTTCAAGCATTATTATTGCATTTATATTATCGAAATTGAAGCTGAATAATATGTTTTATTAGTTGCTAAGTTGAAAATTACGTCAATTAAGTGAAAATAAAAAGCAAGAAAAAGGAAAAGAAAGCAAAGAAAAAATTTTACATAAAGGTGTATGAAAGAGATGAGGTGCTCAATTGTAGAGCAGAAAGCAATAAACGCATCCTTTTGTACAATTATGATGTGAGATCTAAATATCTGTAATAATATTTCTAAAACACGGATAAATGCATCAGAGTTTCTTCCAAGAGAAGGCAGATTGATTTTATTTACGAGTTTACTATTTTTAGTAACAGAACGTAGAAGTTTGAAGAAATATTTTCTGCGAGAAAATGAAAATTTTGAGACAATCGAAAGTCTAAATACTATGTATTGCTAAAGAAGGACATATTCCAATCATGTAATGAGGTAATTGCTAAAATTAGGTACGTGTTCGAATAGTAAGGATTATATATTTTAAGCTGATTTTATTAACAGTGGAATTAAATTTTTAATATTGGAATTTTTTAAACTAATGTACTAATGATTTATTAAAGCGTTTTATCCCAATGCTTTTACACATTAAAAACAGCATACTGTATATATTTTAGCAAATTAAACTCAACTGAAGAGATAATTTAAAATAATAAGTCTTTAGTTTACATGGACAAGAACATTTTTATTTTCAAAATCAATGTCTATTCTCACGCATTTATTGTTAGTCTGTTGAATACCTCAAATTAGAGAGTAAGTCATCCTGTAATATTTTCTTATAAAGTGTTGAATGTTACTCGAAGTATTCAATGAAAAATGATAGATTATAATGACAATTTAATCGTTTGAATGTATAATTTCCTTAGAAAATTATCATAATGTTAAGAAATGCCTCAGACATTTTTCATTGGAACAACGAACAGCAATATTTTGACTTAAGAGAATATTTAGAGTGGCGTTAACCACATAGTCCTAGTAGGTAGCATTCACATCCCGATTGGCGTGCCACTTGTTATCCGGGCAAGTTACAGCCAAAACACTGCATCCACAGCGCCAAGTATTTGTACCGTTCGCCGCCGAGCTCAAGGAGCCAATTAGAAAGAGCGTGGAGCGCGGCGAGTGCGTGTGGAGTGCTTGGAGCGCCCTTCCGCGCGCTCGATTGAAGCGCGCCATGTCGCCGGACGGCCATGTCAGCGGGGAAGGGCACGGGCGCATCAAGGGCGCACGCCGCGCCGCTGGAACGGGAGCCACGCTTCGACCTGCTCGCTGGGACGCCCACGGCGCCGCGGGCGAACTGCGACGGCGGAGGGAGAGTCGCATGGCAGAGACTGCAGGGTAATGATGGCAGGCTGGTTTTGCAAGCGTGAACCCTAGGGGCAGATAAGGGAAAGGATAACCGGGAGCGGTTGGGGATGAGGCACCGTAGTGTTATTGGGAGGATAAAGGTGGGTCTTCGGGTGGGAGTGATGCAAATAGAGCAATACAGGTGACGATGGAGGCGGGAGGGCGGGGCGATGAAGGAAAGGTGATAAGTGGGATCAAATCACGATGAAGGTGGGAAAATCAGAATGGGGTGATGAGAATGGGCAATGAAGTCGGGCAATCGCGGTGGGGGCGGGGATGATGGGGCATCGTGGGAAGCGGGTCGAAGCAACAGACGCAAGGCGATAAGTGCGACGGTCTGAGCTCCGTCGGAACTCATAGGGACCCTGGGGGGGAGGGGGCGATGGTAGCGCTGGGACCATCCAGAAGGCGGAGAAATTGGCGGCAACAGCGGTGACGGAGGCGGGAAAGGGTAGGCCGAAGCGGCGGGCCTTTAGCACCGGCAGGGTCGAAGGCAGCGGCGGCGGCGGCGCCCATGTGGAGGTTTTGATGGGGTGGGTGGCGGCGATGGGCGAAGCTGATTGGCCGGCAGTGTGACTCGCGCGGTGCAGTTGTCCCAGAAGTTGTGCGTTTGCGACGTCGTGCCGCCGCGCGCGCTATTTGCATTCCAAATACTCGGCCGCGGACGTCCTCTCACTTAGCCTCGCCCGCGCTGGGACCCCCGACGGCGCACAGTGGTTCTCCACGCGGCGCTGACGGAATGTGCCCTTTTCGCATGAGAGGGCTTTTACTTCCTATACTTTAGAACAGAAAGTACCAACCGTCATTCGAAATATCTCATTCTGGTTCCGACGATAATATTTCTTTCTCAATACAGAGTAAAAGGAAAGTTATGTAATGCTGCGCGAAAGAGGCGGATGTTTGGCAGAACATTTCTTAATACAGGGCCCTGGTAACGAAAAGGTGAATAAATACAGTTGCTAAGTTAAGAAAAAAATCCTCTGTCACGTGTTGTAGAAGATTCAGAATCCGTTTTGGGGGTCCTTTATACCGAAAAATCGAATGATAGCCAAACGTCGGCCTGTCCGTCCGTCCGTGAGCAACGCTAGTGGCTAAACCGTTCAGCCGATTTTCTCCAAAATTGATTTTTTTCTCAATCATTCTGGCTGATGTCACGGACCCTGGAATTTGAAACCGACATTTTAATTTTAGGAGGTACTTCACGTGCAACCCTGAGACATTTTCGAAATTTTCAAAAAAATGGCTTGAGCGTTTTTGATTGAATCTTGTTGTTGGATACGAGGTGTAACGGACGTTTAAGAAAATTGTGCAGGGCTCATGTTCGCTAAACTCTTTAATATTTCCAAAATTTCAAAAGTTCAAACTTTTTTCGGAGTCTTCCTTCAACTACAATAATAAAGATTGAGAATTTTTCCTTGAATGATATCTGCTGCTTAATAAAAGATTTGGAATAAGGTCCTGTACAATTTTCTGAAAATGTGAGTACTTTTCGAGTAATTTTGCGTGAAAATAGGTGGAGATTGTACGAGCTGTTTTAGCACCACTAGTTATCTAATGAGGTTGAAGCGATTTTTGAGCAAAGGTTCTGTATGATGAATGTACGAACACATCGGTATTTTCTAACATTACGTAGCGCAATTTAAAAGATACTTCCTTTTATTTTTACTTTTATTTTCATTTAATGATTTTTTGTTTCCTTTTACATTCCATTTCTTTAATATGCAATGGTGTCATTGGTATTAGCAAATTAGTTGCTATATGTGTATTTTAATATTAATTAGTTGCCCTAGCTCGGTTAGACAATTTTAAGAAAGAAATGTTCAATATAACGTAGAATGGAAAATATTTATTTAACGATATGTTCACAAAAGGAAAAGGTCAGATACCGTGCGCAGTAGCGCAAAGAGCATAATTTTTTCGGGTGAATAAACCTCATTTAACTCTTATGTTATATGTAAAACGTTATTCAGATTTTTGTTCAGTTTCAATCGCACTCATACCTGATAGGCCAGTAGCTACAGCTATCGATATTGGTACTGTCTCCTTTGGCACCACCTCTTAGCACGCATTTTGGTGAGTAGAAAGAAGTGATGTTAACTGGAAATACAGATGGGCAGTGCAGACGGGCAATAAAGAGGTTGTCGTTTCTCATTCTCATTTTTCGCCCCATAATCAGCGGTTATAGGTTTAATGTGAGAACGAGTGCAAGAATGAAAGCACATTTTGTTTACTCTATGACTTTACTTTATTCCTCAGGGATGAAAGTGCTGCTTTAATTCCGTTGATAATAAATACACATTAGCAAAGGAAAAATGTTTCTCAAGTCGCACTTTAATCATCTCTAAAAATAAAGAGTTCATAATTTCACATCTCTTGCATGTTGCGAGCGGATGTCCAGATAGCTTTGCTCTTGTTGCTGGCACTTTGCTCATGTGTCAGGAAGAAAGACAAATGTCTTCTAGTGCTATTCTGCGTCGCTTCTGCAGACGTGTTGCCGTTTAGTATTCATCACTAAAACGTTACACATAAAAATAGACTCTTCTTGTCTTGTTTCGCAGCAGCTTCGAGAAAAAATAATTTAATATTAAAGAATAATTAAAACTAAAGTGCGATGAATTTGTTTTTATCTCTGTACTGAACATTTTAAGGTTTATCACAGTCGAATCTCGCAGTAGAATACCATAATATGATTTTGTTATACTTTCTGACCCTGCGCAGCTTTAATTTCGTTTTCGAAGCACATAATGCATCTTTAGTATCCTCTTTGCCATATCTTGAAGGACTGTCATCGATTTAACGTCAAATCGCTCATATTCTCGTAAAATGTAAATAATAGTTTGTAAAATACGTATAATATTAGGATTGCCACCTATGTTAAAATGCGATGAAATGGGAGTGCGTGGATGAAATAAATGTCATTATATACAAGGTGACATTTAAGGGAATCAAATCACCAGTTTCTCAACCCTGAGTCCACCGTTCAAGCGTCGGAGGTCTTGTGGTGAAATAAATTTGCAACAGAAATGGTAATCCAACGAGATCTTCCTTCGCTGCTTGTCGGCTTCATTGGCTTTTCTAAAAAGGTATCATCACAGTAGAATTACGAAGGTTGTAATTCTGGGAAAAATGATGCATGTGCATTCTAAAATATTCTAACTTGTGGACAAGCTTTCTTTTTAAACTCGCTACGCCAAGTACCCCAAAAGCCACATAACTAAATTAGTTCATGCCACAAACACAATAATATAACAATTCAGAGAAACACTTCGATTATTTAGGATTATGCCTGTATTTTAATCAACTCATTCCCATAGAAACCCACAGTGAAATACATTTGTGTTCGATGTCTTTATAAAGAGCTCGATTACGGCTAATTGATACAATGCACTACTAATAAGTCGAAATTGAATAACAGTTTATTTATTGTTAAAATTTTCTCTCATACACGGTTTACGACTCCCTTCATCTCAGAATAAATATTAGTTTCAATGCTGAAAAAAGGGCATCGTTCTATGGTGAATATTTCATTGTTAATTTCCAACCATAAGTATTGATACTTGGTGGAGAATTTTTGCTAACCAAAGCATTTTTCTACAGAGACGTTTGTTTAAAGATTTATGCATACGTAACTTCATTGTTGTTTTCTTGATAAAACGAAGTTGTAATCAAAGAATGTCATTGACAGAAACGTGATCGTTTCTGTTTCAGAGTCTAATCGCTTAAAGCACAGTCACGAATTGACGCCCGACGGCGCGAAATTGTGGAATGAACGCCACGAACGGCAGACAGCTCCCGCAGAAACGGGGACATTCCATAGTTTGAATGTGCTCTGAATGTTGAACTTCGGGTTTAATTTCGTGACAATGGTGCCTTCATTTCGTGCGACTGCACAAAGTTTGTTTCAGGGATGACACAAGTTTAAAATTTCTTCAGGAACACAGTATTGTGTAGCAAGAATGTGAGTGAATAACCATCTGATGATTATTAGATAGTGTGAAGAAGTTGTGGAACATCCCAAGTAGGATTAAGGCTTCTTTTCACGCTATGTTAGAAGTAATTTCTGAATGTATGCATAATCGATAATTTTAATGTATGTTTCCTCATTCAATTTCTAAATTTGTTTTCAGAAATGTTCCCGGTTTTCATGAACTGTCCAACAAAGTATTTTGGTATAAAATGCATTGGAAATTATATATTTGGCAAACTCAAGACGATTTTATGTTCATCTTGGAGGGCAATGGCTAGAGCCTCGCCACCAACTTGGGAGCGTGTATCGAGGCGACAACTGTAAAAATATTAGGTTAGACACTATTTCAGTCCCGATTTATCATTTTCGGAGAATTACTCCAAGTGATTAGGGCAAGGTTTAACGGAGGATTACTCCAGAACGCGGCCTACGCCAACATGCTGGCTGGCTGGACTAAAGAAGGTTTGCAGAAGTCACATTAAAGTAACAATTTTTTTAAAAAATGATCCACCATCGTCGTGAATCAGACCTTAGAACCTTCCATACCCAGACACTAATCAGGTAGGTGGCTCAGGGCATCAACTGATGTCACTGCAGGGCGTTTAGCAAGAAGGACCTAGGTTTCTGGTCGGTCGACAGTAGCAGAATTTTCGACACTAGCTTCTCAACTAGGACGCGTACGATCTATCCTTCCTCTCCGCATTCTATTCTCACTTCTTACTCACACTTTCACTAGCATGCACTGCAGTATCACACAGGCCGGGAGACCGGTCGGGAGCTTGGTGTTTGTCCTGATACTGGCGATGCCCCTCTGCTTGGGGAAAACCTCGCTAGCCGTAGGGACGTCGGCTCTAGATCTCACCAGTCAGCGGGGGAACCGCTACCTCCCGCGATAAAATATACACTGCTCTTACGGGACTAATGTCCTTAGCAGTTGCCCCGCCCGGAGTCACTATTCAACCAAACCAACCGAGGTACAGCATCAGTTGGCTTAAACTCCCTTGCGTCTCGCCGAGCATATCAAGGAAGGTAGTGTGTTTCGCTCTGTGCACAGGCGCCTGGCCCACTGCATGCGGCGCGGGTGCGGCGGCGAGCAGCGTTTGCGCAGCGCTGCGCTCCATCATCGCGGCCGCTGCCGCTCCGACGCCGCCCAGCGCTGCTCCGCGCAGCCGCTCGCCAAGGCTGATTGCGTGTTGACGCTCGGCGCGCACTCGGATTGCCTCTCTTCCTTCTCACTCGCGCCGCCGGAAATCGTGCATTAGCAGATTGCGCACCACTCCAGGGAAGACGTGGGGAAACGTGTAGAAACTCATGACACAGTTTCGTGATTGAGGTCGGACATACGTTTATGTCCGCACAAGCGTGTTTTTCTCGATACTGCGGAGATATTTCGATGGATAATTGAATATTGATATATGATATTTTGATCCGGTTAGTTAAGGGAGTTAATTTCTTCATTGGCAAGAGTACGAGTTTCTTATTCCGGACTTTCTAGTGTCGAGTTCGTGAAGGGTTTAGATGCAGCTGCGGTGAAGGATGCCATGATCTGGTTGAGAATGCTGGAGTCAGGCTGTTCTGAAAGGTCATGTCCCTTGTTTCCTTTGGTCGATTCCTGATAGATTTCGTGGAAACGTCTTCAACAAGAGGACACTAGACTTGCAGCTCCATCCCCCATCCTGGGTTTATAAACAACTTCTCGTTCCTATTCTTCGCAACCTATTCACTCCCGCGTACGATCTCGTTCCCATTCTGGTAAAGCAACTGCTATTTTTTCACTAGGAACAATAATCAAACTGAATTCTAAGATTTAAATAAAAAACTTCAAAATACTATTTCCAAACTTCATAATTTGAATATTTCGTTACTTTTTCACAATTATATTTTTTCAATCGTTAAAACTTCACATTATGTACATTTAGTGAAGAAAATGAAATCATTATTAAGATGTAACTAAATGGAGCTTCCTCAAAAAGTATTATCTTAATAGTACTGTTAAATACTATCCCTTTTGTTTATTCAAATCGATATTAAAGCTGTTATGGAGTTATGTTCAAGAAATCTCTTGAAGAACTGAAAGTATAACAAGAATGAAGAAATATTTAAAAAAATCCCCATTCTATCCCCACTTCCCTGCCAGGGAATAACGTAATAAAACTATATTAATATTGATGAAGAATCGTCAAAGAGTACTAAATTTGAGATATCTTTCAAAATATGTAAATATGCTACTATAACCAAATAGTGTTAGAAAATTTGCATTTCCTTTCTCTTATAATTTCCGTTGTCGCAAAAAAATTAACTTCATCGTAGATTACTGAGACAAGAAAATAGCATGTTCTCTTTATAAATATACTGATATAAAATTCACTTTAAAACAAACATTAAAAACGACAAATAATATCATCTAACTCATTATTATTTAATATATTTCATTTTCTTAATGTAAACCAAGAAAAAAGCTTGAACTTAGAGATAACAGTAGAATTTTGAACAATTTTCTATTCATACGTATGTATGTAACTATAAAATTATGTGAATTTATCTCAAAGGTCAACAAATATTTTAACATATTAAATTCGCTTTTTTAGCAGAAATGGGAAATAATCTCTTGAATGACTTCACGTGTTTGGAAGTCGTGAAATTGTTTCGGAAATATTCACCGGTTCTGTGATGTATGAGATTATTTCAGCATTTTTGCTTGTAAGAAAGTACTTTGAATCGTACTAAATTTTTCTACTTTTTATTTTATATCTGGGTTATTATCGTCATCAAAAAATAGTAAAGTGGCTTTTTACTGATTTGAGTTACTAAGGTATTCCACTAAAAGGATGGAAAAAGGTATTCCACTAAAGTGATGTAAATATAATTAACTACCAAAGGAAATTGGAGATATTGATTTTAAGTAGCGTAGTTATTCATACAGTCAACAGTCGTACTCGGAGTGTCGATGCCATAAATCTCTAGCTTCGACAACTAGTTTATTAAAAAATATTTATACATGAAAAAGTCCACAATTCTGTTGTAGTTTGCTTTCATGAGAAGATTTAACACCTGATTTTGCTATCTTTCCTCTCAAAATACTGCCTAATCCAAGACTTACACATTTCTGACATTGTCCGAAACTTTTTACTTGAGAATTCGTTGTGATTCGTTCCGATTTCAATGTCTAAGAAAAATAAAGAAAACTTCGCTTTTCGCATAGAAATTGAATATAAAAAAATGTCGGGTATCATTATTTCTTAAATAATCCTTATATTAATTTTATTCCGTCTTTAAAAATGAATAGCGTTTTATGAAAAAAACTACAGGAAGGAACCCTAACGTCAGCCGGGCGCATTTAGCTATTTAGCCTAAACCCATTTTGCGGGGTGTCCATAAACCTGGCACCTACAGTACAGCAGAACGCAAAGGAAACTACCTCATAATTTTAGGATAAATAAATCATCTATTTCGACATTTTAGGCTCTAGTATTTTTCTCAAAAATCAATATTCAGCCAGCTTTAGAATAAAGCCAGTACATCCAATGTCAAAAATAAAAGATACTACAAAACTATCTATACACTAATTATAGGCTTATTATAATCTCAAAAAAATGCTAAGATCAGTCGTTATTAGTAGAAATATTTATTTTTTACGTGTTGTGTTGCATCTGCCCCGTGCGCGATGTGCGAGGATATCGAGCCGGTCGCGGGAAATCTGGAGTTGCGTTTTGCGACTCCCATCATGGGATGTGCAATCTTATAGTATTACTTGTCTGACATCAATTATACGAAAACGTGTGTGTTGATGTAGCAGCACTAGTTTATATTGTTAAAGTACCACGAAAGAGATGCCATCCCTCTTCGTATAGTTTGTAATTCAGAACGGATTTAAGTCGTAATGCTGTCGTCCGGATGGCCGAGATCGTAAAGGCAGTAGTGTCGTAGGATGGACTGGAGGATTGGTTGGACTGAAGGATCGCGGATTCGAGCCCCGCCTCGGGCATGGTTGTATTTGTGTCGTCCTTACACCCTTATCATCATTACCGTATCATGTCATCTTCATAGTTACATAACGTTAAATCCAATAGTGGTCGCTAATGACCTAGATGTTGATGTGATTAATAAAAAAAGTCCTAATATTCTCATGTTCTAGATGATCATACTAATATTGTGAAGCATTGAATGAAAGCTAAATCAGAGAGCATATTTGGCGCTCTTGTTCAGAGAGAGCTGTACAGACTAGTTCAGGACGTTAGAAATGAACTGATGCGCGCGAGAATCATCATATTGTACGAGAAGACAAAACGAATACCATGGAAATTCCAAAGCAGATTGTTGCCACTAGCGTCTGCTAGGAGTATCTCGAATCACATCGGTCACGATCGCTCAACAGCAACATCGTTTCCGTTTCAGCAGTTTTATCGGGAGGTTCTAGGTTTGGAGTTCCATAGTGGAGGATTTTCGAAACTAACCAGTGTCGTAACGTTCGGACCCGCAAAGCGAGCGGGACCAGGTAAAAGAGGACCTATTTTTAGGGGATATTTTTGTTCTTTAAGGTACTAACTCTACTAATGGTTGCTATGCACTTTAAAAAGTGGACCCGGATAAACGTTTAGCATGCGAGCCCGCATTCATTTCGTTATGCTACTGATGCTAGCTGGATCTAATTCGCCGCTTTCTGGAGGAAAATCTTACCGCCGTCTGCTATCATCATTAGTTCTCGTCTTTTCTCCGATCATTACCTCACAATTCCGAAAAAGAACGCTTAAAAACACGCCAGGGGCCGCCTGCAACTTTTCCTTCCTCTTCTTTGACCTAATCGTGCGCGCGGCGATGGTGTAACGGTAACCCTATCGAAACCACGGATTTTTAAGGGCGAAAAAATCCTTCGTACGCCTTCCTTCGGAGGGGAAGTAAAGCCGGCTATCCCATGTTAGTAGATCTACTTGCATGTAAAAGATCATCAAGTTTAAATGACGCTTCTGAGCTAAATTGACATCGCCGGTTTCTCGCCCGAGAAATACCTCCTTTCTCTGCTAGTTGGTGAAAGGAGCGTAGCGAAATTCGCGTGGTCAGACGGAAGAGCAGGCCTCATGGCCTGAGTCTCGCCACGTAATTTAAGGCATTAATTCAATACAATTCAAATCAATATCTTCCCTTACTCACACACACACACAAACATATATATATATATATATATATATATATATATATATATATATATATATATATATGTGTGTGTATGTGTGTGTGTGTGTATGTATATGTATGTATTGTGACGCACCTGCAAAGCGGTACTGTTTACGACATTAATTTTGAAGGGGCAGGTGTTTTTGCTCGTGATTGGGCCTCTAGGGCTTGGCATAAGCATTGAAAGACAACTCCATTATCAATTTTCAAACAAATAAAGTTTTTTTTGCTTAGATAACACAAATTAGAATAATATTTACAATCAAGTGATTCCTTGTTTTGGAACCAAAACATGCAAATGAGCTCAAATTTACGCAATA
This sequence comes from Gryllus longicercus, assembly GCA_038098605.1. Classification (NCBI taxonomy): domain Eukaryota; kingdom Metazoa; phylum Arthropoda; class Insecta; order Orthoptera; family Gryllidae; genus Gryllus; species Gryllus longicercus. The sequence continues at coordinate 160,066 of JAZDUA010000176.1, read as the reverse complement.
CGTTAATCTTCAAGAATCTGTTGTTCCTTCTTGATGTTCCCCCCGGCGGCGGCAGCGGCGGCGGCGGCGGCGGCAGCCTTCATCTCGCCTCGGAGCCCGTCGGATGGTCAACCTCCCCTCGGAGGCCTGCCTTTCCCCAGCTCTGCGCGACGGTTAACGATGGCGCCTGGGCTCCGGCGCCTGGGCTCCAGCCCCTGTCGTTATTAGAATAATATAAAACGGGTGCGAAATTCCCAATATCGCTTCCCGTCGGTCTTTTGTTCTTTATTCCATTTTTCCCTGGCTTCGCGACTACTCAGTTCAGCTTTGTCCACTATCACACAGTCACTTACGCACGTGGTCACCAACTCTTACCAGTACCTGCCACGCGGTTCATTAGTTTCATTAAACTATCACAATTTCTAGCACTTATCTTATTTCCACAATTCGTACAATTGCCTGCAAGTCATTAGCACTCTTGGTTTCACTCCTAAATCGTATTTATTCTATAATATAATGTCAATTTGCTACTTGTTCGTCGAGCGCGTCACAGCCTTTCCGTTCACCTTCGAGCGTCTCCCCGCACTGACTGACCGTTGCTCGCCTCACCGGTTCTCTGATTTTTCCGTTGGCGGCGGCGTCACTACGCTAATCAAGACGTAGTTTTTAATTCAAAATGTATCGCGTTTTAATGTTTTTACATAGAAATACATACATATACACATTCACAGCATTCCTGAAGACATATTTCAATTGAATGAATTGGAAAATCTTGGGTCAGTGACGATTTTTAAAAGCATGTTTAGGCTCGGCGTTGTACGATGAAATACGTGTAACTACAGTTTAATTCAAATACTCGCGTTAATCTGTTCCGTTGTGATTAGTGGGCCATGTAATTGATTATAAAACGTCTCTTTCAATATCAAGATCGTATTTACATTTTTTAATTTGATTGCATATGATACACAATAGCTCATTCTTGAGTTGGTCGATTGTCTTTGTAATTAATATTTTCGTCAAACTCGAAGTTTTGTAATACATCAAAATACATCATAAATAATATTAATCATTATAAAAATATTATAAAACACTATAACTGACAAAATGATGAGTAAAGGAATTTTACATTTATTGTGATATCTGGGAATGAAAATACACATGTGATTGCCTCAAACAAACATTTGGTTATCCTATACACAAACATTGGTTGATGTATTGATGTAAATCGAATTGGTTTTGGGAATTAATGTTCAGTAAATTAATACATAATAATGAGGTGAACATGTTTCCAAGCGATAGGTTGAACTTAAATGTTCTCTCATTGCCACTAATTCTACTTTTGTTAAGATAAACGTAACAATGCTACTATCACTAATGACAAGATAAACGTAACAACAATACATGAAAGGAATATTGTTGAAATATATTTTAATATAATTACGGTTATATTATAGAAAATATTCCTGTTAGGATCACGAAAGTTTTATGCAAGAGAAATCGAAAGCGAAGTGTTGAAGTGGGTAGTGTTTTGTTGAGATGAATGTGGGCTTCCTTTGACCGTTTTTCGCTGTGGAGAAACTCCTGAATTTCAAATTGTTATTGAACACACGAAAGAAAACATGTCTAAGGAGGAAGAAGTATGTATAAAATCAATATCATCTCTCAAACTTGTGATAAATTTAGGGTTTGTGTATTGTCTATATAAGTTTGATCGTTTGTCTCTCTCTGTATACATTTTCTTATTAGAACGCCTCTTGAAATTCTTTAATACTGGGACTCTATTGCAATCAGTGCGGTTCATCAATCAAATAATAAGGCTTTGAGGCTTGTTTCACATGTATTGACTTATTTTCAACTTAGATCTCATAGTGCAGTGGCCCTTGAATTATTTTTCTTTAAGTATAATCACAAAAAAACACCGACGATGTACTGATAACTTTGATTGTAAATTTTTAATTCTATGAATAATATTTCGAGAGTTAAATCACGAGTTTTCGAGAATACATTTTAAACTAAACTACACTAGTACAGAGTCGTAATTCGTTTGCTTCCTCTCTTGAGTTTATTTCAGTTGCAGTAACTAGGCGTCCTCTATGGAACAACTGATCGAACAGAAGAGCAAGGCAGATCAATGTAAAATTGCATTTACGGTAAAGATGAAAGACTTAGGTAGCAGTTGCAATTTTTCTATTTTTCTTAGCTATTGAATTCGCATTCAAATTTTACGTATTAATGTAGATGAAGAAATGAAATCTTTCTCATTTTGAACATCAATCTTTTAATATTGAATATAGCTTTCTAGTGGAACTCTACTTCGAACTGCTAGATTTGGATCTGTAATTAACATTATACAGGTATACATAATAATAATAACAATAATAATAATAATAATAATAATAATAATAATAGTAATAATGTATATCTTATCCTTTGTAGTATAGTGTTAAACTAAAAAAACTGAATATGGCGTCCCAAATAATTAATCAGCTTCTGTATTATCCAATGTCCAATATCTTGATGAACTTTTTCAGTGTTTCTTGATTTGTTGAACATATGCTGATAGATATTTCAAGTGCTGATGCTGCTTCTTGCATCTATTAACAAATGCTGTTATGGGTGTTTGGTTTGCTTCTCATCACTAAATGTAATATTTTTCCCTCCAAAATGACATATACAGTTTTTACTATTTTGACGTTAAGCAAATAAATAAGGTATGTATATGGGTAGACAATCTAAGCATTTATTAATAAACGTTGACTCCTGTGATTAAATTTGACAGAATATCAATGTCCAATTTAATATAACTCGGAAATTATACAGTTTTAGGTCACACGTACCAAAGTGAGATATCCAAAAGAATCAAACCTCCAAAAATGTAATTCAGAATGAAAAGTTTACATTTTATATATTACAATCCAAGAAATATAATTGGGATGGCACTACTACCAGATTCTAAGTACCAAGAAGGCTCATTCTACTTTCTCGCTTTACTAAGAAGCGAAAGTACTGTAATCGAACTCTGGCCAATCGATATAAAATATCTTTTTACCGCGTCCTGGTAATGAAAAAGTGGATGTATCTTGTTCCTATATGTAGTAAATTATTTCCTCTAACACGTTAGATTGAAATAACTTATGTGTTGTGCATTTTTGATACCGAAATGATTTAATGAATTAAATTTTAAATAAGACTCGTCACTTTTTATTTTAGACAGCATATGCTATAGTTCACATTACATCAGGGTATTCACATGTTTACAAAGTTCTGGAAGATTGGTAGCCTTCAATATTGTGGTCTCTGATAATAATTTTGTCCTAAAAATGGCAATATCTAGCAATCTATACAATATTTAATTCTAATATTCTAAAACGGTGTGCATGGTCTAATGTTAACTATGGAATACAATATATGCTGTCGCAAATAAAAAGGGGCGAATTTTATTCGTCAGAATCGTATTGCTTAGGCTTACTATCAAGAGAGATTATACGTTTTAACATTATTAACCTTTCCAACCTTTCAGCCTGCTTCATCATCATAATTTACTCTCATCATTGCTGAAGCGGATATATCTCCTCGAAGAGTTTCAGTGGTGGTCACTAGTCGGTGGAATCCAATTCTGTGGAAAAATTCAAAAATTATTCCTGTTCCAAAGCCAAATAAAATCACAGTATCCCAGAAAGTTATAGACCAATCAGTTTATTGCCATCAATGGAAAAAGTTCTAGATAAATTAATTATGAAAAGATTAAACAGTTAATTTAAAAGTAACAAAACATACGCAAACATCAGTTTGGCTTTATTAACCAAGTTCCCACTTCTCTTCTACTTCTCAGGCTAACAAAACATTCATTCAGCATACCAAAATACAATAGCAACTTTCCTGAACATATCACAAGCCGTTGACAGTTTGGCACTAAGGCTTACTATTCAAATTGTCATCAACAGTAACACCACTCTACCACTCAACATCATAAAACATTTGTTTACAGATATAATATTCACAGTAACAGTAGAAACGCACAATTCAAATCGCCGTAAAATACCACAAGGTTCCCCAATTTCACCAACTCTATTTAATATTTACTCGTCAGATATTCCGACTACATACCCTTATTGCACATCTCTCCAATAACTTTTATTCAAATATCAACTCTATACCACACGTCAGACACTAACCTCCCCTCAACAGAGTATACTCGAAAAGGAATAAAAAACCGATACGTTTCGATGCCTTCCTTAACACACTCTCGAACAATTGGGAAAAGTAGGCGCAGATTGTAGCTTCCTACCCCTTCCTGTAGATAGAGTTAGTTTTTATGTTAGGAAATAGAATAGTTGTAAGGCATTGAATACATACGAAAAAGTGATGTAAACTGAACAATGTCCTTCCAAATTAAAAATAAATGTATAATAAAAAATCGGTTGAATAATCGACGGATGAGTTTATGGAGATGATACTCTAGCTCCGCTATCTCTCTGATACCCCTGCCCCAGCCGAAAGCCCGTCTTCGCCGGCGGCCCATTGCATCTACCCTCTGAAAGCAGCAAGAATTCAGAGTGAACTCGGGGATCTCCGACAGACTTCGTTAAATGCAAACCAATCCTTCGTAGCGGGACTTGGCGCCGCAGTCAGGAGTCACAAAGGCAGCGTGAGTCTTCTGTTTGCAATATTGATCACGGCCCCATGAATCTCGGCGAGGTTCCGTCTAGACGTCCGTTTACTCGGACTTGGCTCGGGTTGGCTTTGGAGCGGTCTGAATAGGCACTGATTTCGTTTAAAAAGTTCCCTATTGAAATGTGTTTAAAGAGAATTTTCAGAAGGGTTAGGACGGCGGAGTCGACTGCAGGAGTTCGGAATATATTCGCTCACTGTTGCGGTAGCGCAGGGAATGGGGCCAACTCAGGCGCTTCTTCGCGCCAAGCTGCGCAAAGAAGAGTCGGATGGGAAGTACAAAGCTGAGAAACTCTTTCAAAGAAAGTAGTGGGACAGCCCCCTTGCTGCACCTTTCGGGCTGTTCTGCTTATGCATGTTCTTCACGTTAGTGTCGAAGTATAAAATTATTATATCGCTACATTTTAGAAACGTATTTTACTTTGTTCATGATTAGTTGAATATTATAGTACACTAAAGTATAAAATTATTTTATGGCTGTATTTTACAAAGAGATTTTATCTTGTTCATGATTATTTGAATATTAGTTTGTAAAATAAAATAGGAAGATAAGTGTATAATAATGGAGCGGAAGATGACACAGAACCGGTGAAACAAGAAGAGAAAAATGTGGGAACCCTGAGAAAAAATATGCTGTTTATTTCAGTATACATTCTGTATACCTATATGATGTACCCACGTCTCAGACTATATGGATAATTCTAAATGTAAATGTGACGTTTTGAGTCATGAAGGAGGGGCAAAGATTCTCACTTTTTGGAACGAACGTGTAGTGAAATATATATCTATATATCTATATATCTATATATCTATATATCTATATATCTATATATCTATATATCTATATATCTATATATCTATATATCTATATATCTATATATCTATATATCTATATATCTATATATCTATATATCTATATATCTATATATCTATATATCTATATATCTATATATCTATATATCTATATATCTATATATCTATATATCTATATATCTATATATCTATATATCTATATATCTATATATCTATATATCTATATATCTATATATCTATATATCTATATATCTATATATCTATATATCTATATATCTATATATCTATATATATATTGAAACACAGAATGTTTCCTTATACTAATTAGAATCATTAGCATAAGAAATTTGAGTTCATTTTGGACTGCGTAGTACAGGCGGCAGACGCGACGGACGGCAGTGGGGAGGCCCGCCGCCGCCGCCGTCGCTGCCGCGAACACAGCGTGGGAACGACGGTTACAAACCGAGCGTGGAGCGGCGGAGAATTCAGCCGTTACTACAGTTGCGAGGAGGGAGACGGACGAGGCGGTCGCCAGGGATCGGCGGTGGCCGAGGTGTGGCCGGAATGTGGCCGGTGAAGTAGAACGTTAGTTAATGCAAGATCTGTTGAAACAATAGTTAGGAGGCCGGAAAAGTAACATGTAGAAGAGATCAGTGTTAGGAGAACAGTAAATCGCGCTTATGCTATTTGACGCAGTGAGAACAATACCAGAACTGTGTGTTGCGAAGCTGACGCTGGCGCGTGCAGTGGCCACGTGTTATGTGGTATTATCAAAACGGTGAAGGGTAATTAGAGGGAAGTGCAACGCCGAAGTACCAGGAGCCGAGATCGAGGGACCTGCGAGGCCGCCAGCCAAGGCGACCACTATACCACCAGCCGCCGACTACGCCAAGCTGCTGCGGAGATCGGCGATACCTGCCGGTGCGAGCCGTAATTCAAACAACGAAGGTATTTGTTGGGGCCCCAAGGTATGATAAAAACCCATGTTAAATCTGATCTTGGTACCAAGGCAAAGTGTATAGGTATTATAAATCATGTAATTAACAGATTTGGTTTGTGAATAAATCTTGTTTATGATTGTACCACATTTACTAATTAAATTTCCCAATGCTATGTCGACTCCTCGTAGGGACCCATTCACGAAAAAGATACCCTCCTTTAGTAATTTCTTGCAGTGAAAGTACCGGCATCACCAGGTACGTCACAATATATATATATATATCTATATATCTATATAAATATATATTGTGACGTACCTGGAAAGCGGTATTATTCACAATACAAAATTAGAAAAAAATGTTTACAATCAGTTAAACATTCGTTTTGGTACCAAACATGCAAATAAGTTCAGATGTATATGACCTCGGTCTTCAAGAGTCAGCTGTTCCCTCCTGACGATCCCTCGGGCGGCGGTAGCAACGGCGGCATCGGCGTCGGCGGCGTCGGCAGACTTCGGCTCACCTCGGATCCCGTCGGAGATTCGCCCTTCCATCGGCGACCTGCCTCTCAAGCTCTGCGCGACGGTTGACGATTTCGCCAGGGCTCCGCCCCAACCGTTGTTAAGATGATACAAAGATGGGGGCGAAATACTCAAGATCGATGCCCGATGGTCCTTCCGTTCTTTTCGGTAATCCTCCTTGGCTTCGCAATTAATCAGTTCGGTTCTGTTCACTACTCTACGTTTACTTAAACACGGGGTCACTTCCCTAACCACAACCGTCCACGGATTCACTATTTTCATTGATCTATCTCAGTTTTAGAACTTAATCGTAATTCCACAAACGATCCAACTTCCTACGAGTCATTAATGCACTTGGTTTTACCCCCGAACCTCACTTATTGTATACTGCATTGTCGAATTGCTGCTAGTTCATAGGGCGCGTCGCAGCCCATCCGTTCCCCGTCGAGCGCCTCCTCGCACTGCATGATCTTTGCTCGCCTCACCGGTTCCCTCGATTTTTCCGTTCGCGGCGGCGGCGGCGGTACTGCGCTGATCAAGATGTATTTTGTTTAATTCAGAATGTATCGATTTAGTATTTCTTAATACGCTCTTCGTTTCAATATATATACATATATATAATATATACATATATATAATATATACATATATATATATATATAATATATACATATATATATACATATATATAATATATGCATATATAATATATACATATATATATATAATATATATACATATATATAATATATGCATATATATAATATATGCATATATAATATATGCATATATAATATATACATATATATATATATATAATATATATACATATATATAATATATGCATATATATAATATATACATATATATTATATAGCGAGGTTACACGTGACATTTTAGATTGATTGCTCAGTGACTAATGATGCAGTGGTATTTGTCTGTTATACGTTCCGACGCACTCGTAGAGACTTAGCATACCTGCCAAACACTAGTTCAAGATGAGTTGCATACTATGAAACTTCGTTGTATGAGATTTCTCACCATATATTCTCGACAAAAATTCATTTCTACTTTCCTTTTCCCGCATGCTCTAAAAGTTTGTAAAATGTATTCTGAAATACCTGCATACCGTTTGGGATTCGAAACAACGTCCCTGGGATGCAAGGCAAACATCAGGAGCTGGAGCATTTTATCGAAACGCGACTTATTAAACCACTTTCAACCCACTATTTGTGTAAAGTGAACCAATAAACCCGAATGCAATACCTGCCCGAGAGGCTTCTCAGCGGGCGTCCCTTGAGTGCTTCCAAGAGCCGAGGGCCTGAAGGCCCAATCGCCCTTTGAGAAAGCCGGCCCTCGCTTCGCCGGGCGCCAAAATAAATTCCAACGAGGGCGGCGCCCGCGCCCGCAGCGCACTCGTGCGGAAAAACAAACACTTCCGCTGCACATCGATTAACTGGAATACAAACAGAAGCAGTGAAAACTTGGCGCAGTCCGCGTTTACTTAAGCGGACGGATAAACAGGGACACGGCGGAGGCGCCAACGCCGCCGGGCACCGCGGACACGGACCATGAGCGTGCGAGCTAGAGCACAGACGTGTGCGTGTGCGTTTGCGCGCACGAGCGTGAGCTTGTGCGCGTGTGTGGGTATGTGTGAATGTAGCATTGGGTGTGAGTGTATGATTGTGTGTGTGCGTGCGGATTTGTGTGTGCGTGAGCATGTTTGAGTAAGGAGAGCGGTGGGGAGAGGGGCGGTTCGCACCGAGCTGTATCGGTAGTTAATGGTAGTTTGGGGGGATGCAAACTCTCCCGTAACTGCCAGTTGAGCGTACATTTGAGGGTTCGCCACTGTGGTGACAATGGTTAAACTTGTGCGGTGGGTAGGGTTAGGTGTATGGGTGGGGAAAAAGGGGGTTGAAAGCAGGGAGGGGTGTAGCAATTAGGATGAGGCGTTGCGCGAACAGGAGGGGGTGAGACTGGAAGGGTAGAAGGCGAGAAAAGAAAGAAACTAGTGATGCTGCAGAAGCACCTACTTCCTCGTATTAATTCTAACTTCTCCCCTGAACTATACTACTACATAAACCCGCAAAAGATTTTTCAACCAGCAAAAAAACAATTCGGGTCCAATTCGGGCTGATGCCCAAAAACCTAATTACCTGCTTCATGAAAAAGTACCCTCAAAAATCAAAATATCCGTTCAAAAGTTTCAAACCTCGAGTTCGTTTACATCGACCAGGGAATATCAATTTTGGAGAAAATCGACTGAACGATTTGGGCGCTAGCGTTGTCCACAAACGGACAGACAGACGTTTTGACGTCAATCGATTTTTTTGGTTTCAAGGACCCACAAAACATGGAATTTGGCTTCATAACGTGTTAGAGGAATTTTGCTATATTTAGTAACAAGATTAACAATTTTTTTGCCAAGGCCGGGCAATAAGAGTTTTTCTGCCGAAAATTCGCAGTTTTCCGGCGCACGATTTCATAAGTTTCTCTTCTTATGAGGTACCCTCGCTAGGGTGGGAAAGTACAAAGACGCTTTCCGCAGAGGAGAGCGGACACGAGAGCAGAGGAGAGCGGAAGCGAAGAGAGAAAACGATAAGAGGTCGACGTTTGATTGGCGTAAAGACGTTGTCCCAATGGAAGCGGGGGGAGGGACGGAAGAAGGGAGACGACCGACAGTGTGAGACGTAGCACAGATCAGTCGAGGGATTAGCCTGAGGCTGCAGGTCAGCAGCAAGGCAGCGGGACGGGACATTTCAAAGACGACCCGAGAAGGACAATAAAGCAAGTTACGTGTTTCGCATTGCGGCAGCAACAGTGTTATTGTATTGCAACCTGGGAGACACACTATCATAAATGGGGGAATTGCTGTCACACTTAATTCACTTTTGCCCTTAAGTCACGCGACTGTCACTTTCAGTCAGCAGAGTGCACGCGCTGAATTTACTTAGAGGGCGCCAAGCGCATGCCTTACCTGTTATCTTGTCACCGGCGTTGAGCATCTCAGGGGTGAGCGCCTTGCGTCGAAGAATTGCATTTGGCTTACTGACTAAATAATACACATTTCTTTGTGTGACCACCCTACAAAATGGCGGGTACACGTTTATTATCGTGGTAAACTGTCTCTCTCACATACAATTATTTGTTTTACTTTCCTCTGGCTAATAATTAGTATGGGCGTGAATTCACTTACAGGATGGTAATGATAGTGATGTCGCTACTTCACCCCGAAAGGATTACACGTTCAATACCGGTCGGCTGCTGCCGAGGACCCGCTAAGATGCCATAAGAGTCTCCTGTAGTCGGCAGAAACGCGTGCGGACGTCAGACAGGGCGGAAGATCATCCGTGGCCGTCCGCGAACTGAAGAGTCGGTTTTGATGCGCGGGTCGCAGGTCGTCACACGTCGCCTGGACCGCGTTTTGTCATCTGCAGCCGAATGATCGTGCTGCACACTCTCACGGGTAATTTAGGGTGTTAATCCTATTATCCCAGCTCGGCATCCGGAATAAACTCCGATGCTGAATGAGGGCTGGTAGGATTGTGTAGAGAACAGTGATCGTTCGTTAGATGGCGGTTGTCGCCGTTAAACTAAGAACTATTTCTCTAAGAGCCGACCCATTGCTAGCGAGATTCTTTCTCCAATAATCATGTCTTTCTTACACCCTCAGCTCACCCGATTCCCGTCCCCACTCCTTTCGTAAAATGCGAGAGCTCTGTCACGTGAGTAGCGCGAAGCTTCTCATAGGCTTGTTAAAAAGATTTCCAGAATATTCTATTACCCTTTCTTTGTGATTGGATTAAGGGATCTGCGCATCTTTGCAACCTTTACTTCCTACCACGTAATTGGTTAGTCTTTGTTCTGCATCTAGTGCCTACGTGACTCGACACACGTCTGCGACCCTTCTATGGAGCTTTGCGCTTTATTGCCCCTTTGGAATTAGCTTGCGAGCTGCCCCCGAGTCTCTTAATGCGACTGTTCCGGGAGTCAGTCACCTACTGTCAAACACAAAGATCGAAGGGGGTGTTTTTTCGGAGGCGGGCAGAGGCCGGGGAATCTTAGGTTTACGGCGCGCATCTGCTCATGGTGAATTGTGCCAAAGGCGCCCTTCGCCTTGAGATATTTTAATAGAGCGTGTCACAGAGGTCGCGCTGTACGAAGGTTCCTTACGATATATTGGTATTATAAAAACGGTAAGCACCAACACTGTGTGACCGATCTTCACGAAAGTTGGCACATCTATGTGTTTCCTCACCCAAAATATTGATGAGTTATTATTTTTGCTGTAACGCCACTAGATGACGCTGCAGAACAAAATTACGCTTCATTTTAATTCAATTTCCATTCGAACTGCGCTCCACCTGGACTTCATTGTTGCTAAGCGTTGCCATTTGACGCACAGAGACACGCAGAGACAGAGAAAGGGAGGTACAGAGACGGAGACAGATATGAAGCGGGACAGATAGGTAGAGACAGAATCAGAGAGACACACAGAGACAGACAGTCTGAGAGAGAAAGACGGAGACGAAGACGACAGAGAGGGAGAGGGAGAACAGGGAGGCGGAGAAAGAGAGAGGACGACGGAGAGAGAGGGAGGCGGAGAAAGAGAGAGAGGGAGACGGAGAGAGATCGCTGTAGATCGAATAGAATATAAGTGTGACAGTCAGTAATTAGTGAAAGTGAATGTTACTCGCACTGGCCTAAGACCAGGCGAGATCAAACATTTAGGAAGGAGGTGAATCTGTGCACTGCCTTTTCCACCTCGTGTTACAGGTGTAATACTAACTCTCTGTCACAATATGTTTCTTTTCCTTATGTTTTTTACACCGAAACCCTCAACAGTGTGCACTTGAACATCAGATCCTTATAAAACTCACGAATCTCAGTGTAATTCACGAAAAGAAATTTTCGTTTCTTTCCTAATGTGCTACCTGCAAATTAATTTTCAGAAATGGTATTCATGTGCTTTTTTGTTTAATGAGTTTCTTTTAATGGTAAAATAACAAACAAGGACCAATTCAAAATACGCCTATCAAATTTCATATGGAAATAAATGTTTTTTAACTCTTAAAATCTTAGAGTTTAAAAAGAGCACAATATTTAATAACGAATATTAATAAAATTATAAATATTACATATTTACAAAAATCAATAAAATGAGAGAAGGTTTCTTTCTTTGAACATTCGATTGCAAAGAAGAACATTTGGTTGAAGAAATTTGATATTTCAGGCCACATTTTCCATGTCATGGAATGCCATGCATATGTCATTGAATATATAATTTTTGAAGAATACTATTTTAATAATGTTTTTTTGTCTTAAAGTATTCTTCCATTCAGTTAGTGTAATGCATTGTTATATTAGTAAATCGCATTTTACGTTTCGTATATGACCTTAAAGGTGCTTGAAATACTAATTTGGTATTTTATGTTTGCTTGTTGAGTCCTGAAAATACGGAATATTTTATACCTCAAAACTTATTCAAAATAAATTAATTTTCATTTTCATAATCTTGGCAAGTGTAGAGGAGAAAAGTTGTGAATTCAGAGTAGAAATTTTGTAATGGCATTTCAAAAACTGTTACGAATTCTCGAGCTCCGCTTCACAATCCTCCCCACCTCTTCGGTCTGTCCACGACCTCTTCCTCCTCCCCGTTCTTTCTCCGCCCCCTTCCCCTTCCCTCTCGCTCAGCCCGTAAGCGGGCGCCCAGCAAGCAATTTCGCGAGAGGATTTTCGTGTTGACGTTGTGCGTGGTCCGGGCGAGAGTGGGAGGCGGGAGGCGGTGAGAGGGACCGTTGCAGAGGCGCTTTCTGTGTTTTCGGCCGCCCATTATAAAGTCGCGCGAAGACAAGCGTTTAAGAGGCAAAGAGTGCTCGGCGCTCGCGGCGCCTGTTTCGACTCGTTCAGATTGCGGCGTGGGGCACTCGTCGAAACTGTGCGAACGCCACGCAGCGGGGCGGCGAATGGGGTGAGAGTGGCGGAGCGTCGGCGCTGGCGGCGATGGCGGTAAGGGCAGGGGTTTGGGCAGCGCGGCAATGTAGGTGGAGACAATGATTTCAAGATGATGATTGCAAGTGAGTCGACAGGTAAAGGTGACTCAGGGTTTCAATTAGCGAGACAGCTAGATCGATCAGTCTGTCTGGAGAAGAATTCTAGCGGCCAGCTGCTCTGGTCGGGAGTTTTCAGTAGTTTCTCCAATAAATACCAGGCAAATGACGGAGTAATACCCTACCGCGCCCGATCTTTCCTTCCAATTCCTTGTCCTCTTCTCATTACTTACACACACACATTCACGACGCTACCACACTCGTTGATTGAGAGCGGTGGCCCGCTGAGGAGGGATGGGGCAAAAATCCCAGCAAACCGATATAGGTTCTCACCAACCAACGGGAAAAGAATACTCCCACCCCCGCAATGAAAGTATTTACTACATTTACGGGACCAATGACCTTATCAGTTAACGCGTCCGAAATCACTAATGAATTAATCCAAGTGAGTCGAATGTGGCAGGGACAGTGGGATTGGCGAAAATATTGCAGCTGTGGTGACGGAGAAAGAGGCGACTGCAGCGGCGGTGGTACGGCGACGGGGGCGGTCGCGCGGTTGGGGGCAGCGGTGGAGGCGGTTCGAAGGCGCTGCGAAACGGCAGTGCTGCTCTCTAACGAAGGCGGAAAAATGTGTTTTTCTCGCCATTTCCACAAGAGCTGCTCATGAGAGAGTGTAAAACTTGTAACATTCGAGCACGACGAGAAAAATAAATACGAAATGTTGCAAATAAATATTGAAATGTTTCTGCATTTCAAAATACAACATTTCTAAGCTTCTAAATATTGGTTATTAAGTAAAGCAATTTAAAATTTATTAGGTATCTCATTGCTTAAAATGCGGGAAAAAAGGAACAATAAATAGATATTGAAAGTATTACTATTATATGTATTTAAGAAATCAAGAGAAAGAAAAGTGAAGACGTTCTTGGCTTCCGAGGATAAAAATGCTTATACAAAATACTATTAATGACAAATAAACATTGATAGTGTAGTTGTTTTGACAAGAGATCTACTTCATTATTATGTTATGCTCTTCGTAATTATTATGATTAAAAGGAAAAAGAAACACAAATTTCCGGAGTGAGAAAATATGTATTACCTATACTTTTGTACTTAGAAATTCAAGCCAAAATATTCTAACTATTTAATAATTAAACAATTATATAAAATCTAACTTTATGACAATTATCTACATTTCAATATTGTATGGGGGAACATACATTTCACTCAAAAAACAACGTTTTACATATATTTTTTAAATTAATGTCATATTTTACGAGGCGAGTCTCGGGCCATCAGGCCCGCTCTGCCGTCTGACCACGCAAATTTTGCTACGCTCCTTTCACCAACTAGCGGAGAAATGAGGTATTTCTTGGGCGACGAAACAGGCGATTTGAATTTAGCTCATTTAGGCTTGAGAATCTTTTACATGCAAGTAAATCTACTAATGAGACATGAGACAGCAGGTTTTACTTTTCCTCCGAAGGAAGGCGTACGAAGGATTTTTTCGCCCTTAAAAAAGCACGGCGTCTATCGGTTTTGAACCCACCATCTTGGGTATAACAGCCCGATACGCAAATCATTACACCATCGCCGCCTACATTAACATTCATATTACATAGGCATACAATATAAAATTACAAAGGCAGTTTTTAAATTTGTTTCACGAGAATTAATTTCTCTCTTGAATGACTGGCCTTCCTGATCAAAGTTTATTAGTCATATATAGATGTCTAGGCTTACTTTTAATTTTTCAGTACGTGATTCTGTAGCGGACTCAAAACTAAGGATAATACCAGTCTCTTTTGTAGATGCAAGAGGTAGATGATATACCATGCCTAATCTTATTATTCGCAATACTTTGAAAAAATAAGTAATTTCTTAAGAACCCATTATGAATTACGTTTGCAACTAAATAACGCGGTTGCTACTATCTTGGATTCCCTTCCCGAACGTATTAGTGAAGCACGTTACGCAACGCCAAGTATTATCGTTTCCGTAGTAATTGCCCGTTGTCTTCATGACTTCTGTTAACTGTAATAAAAATAGCACAAAGAAATGTCTCTAAAAGTCAGGACACAGACGTTGTACCTAAAGTGAGAATGCATGAGAGACAAGCAGTACAATTTTAACCACATTTTACCATGCATTTACTAAGCAGATCCCCATGTTAATACTTTGGAATTATATGTCATGCTATGAAGTTATATTTTACACAAAATACCACTTTCCAAATGATTTCTAATTAAAATTCAACATTACACTTTAATACCTTACCAATGCACAAATTGCACAATAAAAATACAGATTACCAGATTATTATTCCATATTTTCTGGAAAACTTGGAGAATCCTCGAATCTATTGAAATTGGTTCCAACAATGCCGACAAATCTATTGTCGCGATCACTAAGTCCATTTTCTCGCTTTAGGCAAAAGAACATAGATTCTCAAACATTTCTCGGATGCAAAACATTCAGGAACGTGTCTGTGTCTTTTTTTAAAATCAAATACATATTGAACAATACATATTGAACATACAATATATACATATTGAACATACTGGTTTTTGTCCCATAAGAGAATTGAAGGTATTGATAAATTATTAAAACCAGTTTTAATCTGAAAAGACGCAACGAATTACGAAAAAACAACCACGGATCACTAATGTTAAAAGAGAGTTTAATGACTTCTACGTTAAACATTCGCAATGGAAAAACACATCCTCTAAACTTCATCTAGTAATAAAATCAGACATAGAAGAAGCCTTTTCAAAATTCACATTCAGCAGAAGACATCAAGTCATATTCATGATTTAAGGGCATTTCAAGCTCAGTGACTGAAACGTAATGAAATCCAATCATATACCGTGACCACTGTGGTGACATATCAACCCTACATCGTAGAAAGACTAGATCAAGCAAATAAAAGATGTTAATTAAATTTCAATAAAGATGGGTATAAGATTTTAAAAACTGAAGTAATAATGTAATAAATGCCCCCGAAAACGGGAGTTTTATCCGAATTAGAGATTCCCCTTTCGCAGTTCGCAAGTAAATATCAGGATATCATAATCATGGGTGATTTCAATTGCGATCTGAAGGTACCGCTCACAAACTCGGCCGAAAAGTTTATAGATACTTTTAATTCATACAATTTACAAATATTAGAATTTGGCCCGACTCACTTAGCTTTAGGAGCTGAAACATGGATAGATCACGCGATTGTGTCAGACACTTCGAAAGTATTAATGTACGGTCAGATATCTATTTCGGGAGTATCAAAGCATGATTTGCTATTTATGGTGTACTCTATAAAATGTCCTAAATATAAGCAAAAAATTATCCGCTACCGTGACTACAAAAATATTAATTCCGAGGCTATGTTCGACGACAGTGCCAAAGCTCCTTGGCATGACGTTTATAGTCAAACATCTCTTAATAGTAAAGTAGAAGTCTTCAACAAAATTATTTCTAACCTTTTCGATAAACATGCACCATGGAAAACGCGAAGTGTGACACGTCCCGCGGCCCCATGGCTTACAAATACATTAAAGCAATTCATGCAGGAACGCGACTCAGCTTACCATCGCTTCAAGTGTAATAAAACCTCTGAAAATGAAAGAGAGTACAAAAAGTTACGAAATTCCGTAAAACAAAAGATTAGAAACGCAAAAATTCGATATTATCATAATGTCTTTAAAGTAAATACAAACACAAAAGACGTTTGGAACAAACTGAGAGACCTCGGAATCACGAAAGCAAATTCTTCTGAAATTTCTATCGATATGCCCTTGAATGATATTAATGACTACTTTGTAAATGTTTCAAAACCAATACCACCTTCTGTCAAGCGTAATACATTACAGAGACTTTCAAGCAACTCACCTGCTATCAGGGATAAATTTTATTTCCATAACGTTGATCATCAAGAAGTTAGTAAAATTGTTCTTTCACTAAAATCAAATGCAAATGGCTCCGATGGTATCACAGCCAAACAATTGAAATTTGTTTTACCATTTGCCCTTCCGGCACTCACGCATTTAATTAATTTCTCATTAACAACGGGAACCTTTCCTCTAGCGTGGAAGCTTGCACATGTTCGCCCCCTGCCAAAATCTGAACTGACCTCGGCGTCTTGCAATTATCGCCCAATTAGCATATTGCCGACAGTGTCTAAAGTTCTGGAAAAAATTGTTCGAAAACAGATTGTAAAACACGTATTCGACACAGATCTGCTCGATAACTTTCAATCCGGCTTTAGAGAAGGTAGAAGCACACAAACCGCTTTATTGAAAGTAACTGAAGACATATGAAAAGCGCTAGATGATGGCCTCGTAACTGTATTAACTCTTTTAGATTTTAGTAAAGCATTCGACTCTGTAGATTACGACATCCTAATAGCGAAGTGCAAAAATCTAAGTTTTTCTGATTCCACCATCTCTTGGATTGCAAGCTATCTCTACAATAGGCAACAAATTGTAGTAGTTGACGATCTGCACTCCAATCCAAAACCTCTCCACCGAGGAGTACCTCAGGGATCCGTGTTAGGGCCACTGTTCTTCTTAATTTACATGAATGACCTATCAAACGAACTTACGGAATGTAGTCATCATATGTACGCGGATGACCTGCAAATTTATATCTCCGGGAAACCATCACAGGTAGAAATGCTAATAAATAAATTAAATAATGAACTCTCATCTGTAGTCAAATGGTCAATGAGAAACGGACTCAATTTAAATCCTACAAAATCACAAACCATCATAATTGGCTCTTCTCAAATGCATAAGAAACTTGAAGGTTCATATGTTCCTGATGTGCTTATAGACAATGTTGTAGTACCTCGTCATACACAAGTCAAAAACTTTGGCTTAATTCTTGATGATCATCTAAGTTGGGAATATCAGATCCGAAATGTCTGTCGGAAAGTTTATGCTTCTTTGCAATCCCTTAGATATATCGATAAATGTCTCCCTACTAATACGAAGGAAATGTTGGTAAAAACCCTGCTGTGTCCTCATTTCGACTATGGGGATATTGTGTATAACAATTTAAAATATTCACTCGCTCAAACTCTACAGAGGGCTCAAAATTCCTGTATTCGTTTCATTTATAACGTAAAAAAATACGATCACATCTCTGGAGTTTATAAACAGCACAAAATATTAACACTAAAGGATAGGCGCTTGTATCACAGCCTTTGTCTTTTATTTAAGATGCTAAAAATGGGTTCCCCGACATACTTAACAAATTATTTTGTACACCTTAAATCATCTAGATTTCAAAAATCCCAGTTACTCTGCATTCCAAAAAGCAAAACCAGCTACTACAATAAATCGTTTGCAATTACTGTAGCCCGCGAATGGAATAAATTGCCTCCCAATATTAAAAACTCCTCTTCATTAACATCTTTTAAGAAGCACCTGCATGACTTTTTTACAAAGTAAAATACACCATTTTGCTATTTAAATCACTGTAGATTACGGGTCAAATAAAAACTATTTCTTAGGAGTGTTAAGATTAATATGTTTTAGAAATAACATTAATGTTTCTTTTGTAAATGTTACTTTCTTGCGACCTGTTTGATACTGCCGGAACTGTACTTTAATCCGTAGGAGCAGAGGCGGTTTTAAACAAGAAAACCACCCTTTGCAGCATGGACCGCAGCTGAGAATACCATCCCAAAGACCCGTTACTTCATGTTAGCTTAGTTTCCATTGTATTAGGACACAGTCTGCCTGGTGGGTTTTCCCCGACTACCGGGTTTTCCTCCAGGATCGAGCGACGTGTGATGGTGTCTTTCTGTATTAATAGATCACAGTCGCTCGGGGTGAATACCAGGCTGCCACGTAGCGCGCAGATATTTAAAGCACATAATCTTATTTAATTCAAATTGTATTTTCAATCTCGGACTTGATTTTAAAATTATTTCAAAATTATTATTGTAACATTTTATCCATTTAACCTCTGATGTTGTCTATTTATAAGTTGCTTTAAATGACGTTTGCTTTCCACTAACTACTTACAACTTGTAGATTATATTACATTTAAATTTTTAGATAGCATTACTTTTTAGTAATTTTACTATTTAATACATTACTCTGTATATTTGTGACATGTGGTCAGGCGGAAGAGCGGGCCTGAAGTGCCCGAGCCTCGCCATATTAATAAAGGCATATTATTATTATTATTATTATTATTATTATTATTATTATTATTATTATTATTATTATTATTATTATTATTATAACTCTACTGAAATGTGTCAGTTGAGCTTAAATACATAGCCCTACGTTTAATGTTTTGTAAACACGAAAAATATTAAATTAATCACATTCTCTTGTCCCTGATGATCTTATTGTTTTTAAAGCGACAAAGAACAATTCTCTTCACTAGTCTGAAAACTCAACAATATACTGACAAAACATCAAATACCTAAACTGTCTAAAAATGGCCACGGACAAAATTTTATCTTACGATGTAATTTACGAGTAAGCCGTTGTACTACTTAATGTTTATCTTACGACGGCTTACTTCAGAATTTTATTTACCCAGAATCTTTTATACTCTTCATTTCCTATATTCATTTTACTAAATTCCACAATGTTTTTATACTTTTTATTAAATTCTATTGTAATTCAATGTTGATCATTTTTCGAACTTTGCTGTTTTATAATTTTCCTTGTTTAAACAAATTCCACAATTTGCGCAGTAACTTATGATTTACTAAAATAAAACTAAATCTGTGAAAAATGAACTGAATATTTTCGGAATGTTTGCAAAGGTTTACGTTCATGGAAAAACGTCCGGCCAAACACTTGGTGTTTTCATAAGACGACTTAATACGTACTTGTAGAGGATGTATTTTACTGCACAGCTCAGAATCCATAATTCCAGTGATTATATTCAAGCGTATTATATGTGCAGTGCAGTGGAAAGCTTCCTTAATTAGTTATATAGCATAACCAAAGAAAGATATGGTGAAAGTGTAGTGTAGTGTAGTGAAGTGAGAGAGTGGGTGGGGAACCAGTTTAGATGTTTAAAGAGCTAACTTAAAAAATCCACATTGTGTTTCTATTTAAATAAGAAATTGTGTAATTTGTCAACGAGCGAGAAGCTCGTTGACAAATGATACCTACTCTCAATCAACTTCAAAGACGTTAATTTCTTACTCGCTGCCATTTTTTCAGTTCATTACAATTCATTTCTTATTAATTTCTTTCCCCATTACCGTAACTATAGAATTATTTCTGATTTACAGTCCGTCAATAATGTTAACTGCAGCTACGAGAATGAAGTATTAGTAAATTCGCCCTATTTTAATTTAGTCTTATTATAGCCATACTTTTACTTTTTTGACTTACTGCGTTGTAAAGGAGGAGCATTGTAATCGTGCGTTGAAAATCGGCAATTGTTCGACACAAACTCTCATTGACGAGATCTGGAAACAAAAAAAAATGATAAATCTTGTTCCTAGAGGCAGTAAATTACTTCATCTTTAAACGATGTGTACGATTTTCAATTTTCACTATTTGCGTAATCTTGTGAAATAAAAACAAAATTGTGATATCAAAAATCCGATTTGACGGCAAAACTTCTGTCTGTACGTTTGAGGTCAACATTATCTCTTACTTTAAAAAAGTTTTTACGCTATTTGATATCAAAATTTGATTTTAAAAGCATGCGTTTAAACGCATGCGTTGGCGTTGCGTAGCGTTGCTTAGCTAGCGTTGACTACACAGATGGATAAGCAGATATTTTTCCGTCAATCGATATTTTAGT
This sequence comes from Gryllus longicercus, assembly GCA_038098605.1. Classification (NCBI taxonomy): domain Eukaryota; kingdom Metazoa; phylum Arthropoda; class Insecta; order Orthoptera; family Gryllidae; genus Gryllus; species Gryllus longicercus. The sequence goes on along the minus strand of JAZDUA010000176.1, from coordinate 139,312 downwards.
ATCAAGAATCTACTTAACATAGATTTTGACAACACAACACGTTTGAGGAAGTAATTTGCCATGTATAAGAACAAGATTTACCCTCGTATTTGCTACGTGGCCCAGCAACACGTTTTTCTGTGTAAAAATTGGATTTTTTTCTCGCGGCATTGCAATACGTGTAAGTGGGTAAACATTATGAAAGAAAGTAATATTTAATAAGGTCATGTAAATTTTTTTGAAAAAAACGAGTGGTCTTTGAAATTTTTCTTGAAGTCATTTGCAATTTATACAAATTTATTGTCCTCAAAAAGAGCTTCCAATTCTTCTTTTAAAAGGTATAGCCGGATAAGGCGGTGAAAAGTGCCCCCAATCCAAATCGATAATCCAGATGGTTATATGAAAGATAATACAAATTGTTGGTAATGTAGTAATGGGTATTCGTGAAACATGTCAGGTAAAGAATATCTTCAACCGTGACATTTAGAAAGTCTTGCGGTTACCCCATGATAAAAATGTGTACATGTACAGTGAAAAAATGACCATTTCACTCTGAACCACAAACCTATAATTACGTGTCGTCCAGTTGTGACGATCGAAATATATTTTGTGACAATAATTATCATTCCCATCGTTGATTGTTGTTCTGATCTAGCCTCGATGCTTGGAAAGTACATGGGGCATAGAACCACACATATTCATTATCAATACTTCCTAAGAGTTTCCACTAACGCTCAGCGGCAGTTTGTGAATGAGATCTTTCTTGTGTGGTAAGGTTTGCTACCCGTACACTTTGGCGGGAGCCAAAGTCGGGCCGCGGTGGCGGGCCATCAGTTCCGTTCAGAGTGTAAAATAATATCTCATCAATGGAAATTATGCCTCTGGAGAACATTTTAACGTATTTTAAGTTTCCAAAGGACGTAATAATAAAATAGTACCTGCTGCTTCTATCCCATGAGAATGCTCATTGTCACTTAGTTGTGAGAAAATGATATTGTTTGAGTTTACGTCCACATTACTCTTCTGTAGTATAAAATAAGTATTTTTAAGCAATAATTTATGATTCATTGCAGGTGTATCATGTGTGTGTGTGAGGAAATAAAATGCTTCGCTTAGAAAAGTAGAGTGTATTCTGCACTGTTTTTGGCAAATGTGCTGAATCTGAAGAACGTTTTCAATCTTCTGAAATACTGTTGAAACTTGGTTATGTTAATTATTATACTTTATTGTGGATGAAAATATGCAGTAAATTTGTTTATAAAAAGTAGTGAAATGTATTTCTGAGAGAAGTTTCTGATTATTTTAGTCAAGAGTAGCAGAAAACATTTAACATGCATAATGTTTATAAAAAGCGGATCTGCAAAATAATATGCAACTAGTTGAATGTGTGTTTAGAGAAGAATGTGTAAATGAAGGCAGTTTTTAAATAATGAAGATAACTTAAATGTGATTTGCATTGGACATCACAAATCTGAAAACCTCGGTTGGTCTTATTTGATGTCATCTTATAGTGTCTTTCTTTGGTGTTCTGCTTGTGAATTTAAGAAGTTTTGGCAATGTTATTTTGTTCCGTGTTGTAGTACACACCAGCATTTGCATTAAAATGTAGCATACAACATGAAAAAGGTGACGACTGTGATTTATTCCCACTATCAGACACTCCAATGTTTTGATACATTTGTAGTTCATCAAATATTAATGTTTACTACGGCTTATGGCAATTATTTAATTAGGGAAATTACTAACTTAATTACTAAATAAGAATTATTATAAAAGACACAAAAAGACAACTTATTTATAATTTATTTGAAGAGAACTGTGGAACTGCTAGCTATCTGATGTTCTTTCAGGGATATTAAATTCCATTGTCTTGTCCATCATTCCATTGTCTAAAATTACTGTAGTGTTTTGCGTATTCAGAAAAGTTTCTTGTTATTTTACTGATTAATTTAATATTTGTCAAATGAAAAGTTGATTTCTTTCAGGATACAATTACATGTAAGTAAAATATAAACTGATCATAACGTATTCCCAGGCTTTTTTACTGTTGGTTACAAACAATATCTATGAATACTAGTTACATTCTCTTTAATATTATATTATTTCATGATCTGCATTAAATTATGTTTTATATCTAAAACTTGTTTTCACCTACTAAGACAAAAGTTATTCAATTACATTTAGTCATGTCTCTTTCACATTTTTTTAAAAATTACTTATCATTTAAATATTTCAGGTGTATAGCTTGACGCCTAACATAATTAATTAACTTATTTTTAATTTCAATATAAGAATTAATTTTAATAATTGTTAAAAAGACATTGTATCATTGCGCTAACAGCGAAAGTGTTGAATCAAATCACGTTAAAAAACAATTTTTCAAACCTTACATTTCTAGACAAAATTAGTCAATATTTAAACATGGTGACAATGTACAGACGAAGATGTATTCTTCTTTTTCTCAAGTTTAGAAGTGTACCTATACATTCTGTATATAACAGTTATTTGTAAAGCTGCGAACGTTCTTGTAATTACATATTTTTGGTTGTTTCTTCCAGACACTTCAAATATGTTCTATAGCAAAATAGTAGTCACAGATAGAAAAAATTTATATATATTTTGTGTATTGTAGATAATGAGCATTTAGTTGTGTTTATTGCACATTTTTCAATTTTTTGTAGTCAAATAATACTGATTTTTGAGTAAAAAGTCTTAGTTAATTCACAGTATAAAGTTCCATTGCTGAGGCTACGATAGAGAACTGAGAACCCCAACCCTCAATGTAAAATTTTAAGGAATGAAGTGCGTGTTTTTTTAGAATAAGTAAATTATAAAATGATTCAGAATACATATGATATAATAAACTGTGAAAACATACGATTCTTAATACTGTGTTCTCATCGTTAAGAGCATGTATTTAGAATAAACGTGTTTAAATATAAATGAGTGTCCAACACATGATGTCAAACTTTTCAAAATATGAGGCATACATATAGATAGTGCATCTTTAGAACAGAAAATTTTAATAAAGTTTTATAACAAGAAATAAGTTTTGATTTGGTTGCAACTATTGAATGCATATTTTCTAATACTTTTCAGACGTGGGACAACCATATTGAAATAAATAAGCATTTAAGGAGATTTGAAACGTTTCAGAGACTTCTGTTTCCCTCATCACATGTAACTGAAACTATATTTACAAAATTAGTTGAGAATGAAGAAACCAAATTGGTGTTTACAATATTGGCAAAATTAAGGAAGAACATAAAAATTACTTAAGTTCAAAGATAAATAATTAACATTAAACCCAATTCAATGTGAAAGCTCACCTGTTATTATATTCATCAAAATATATTTTTTAAAACGCATTTCGAATATATCTCCGCCTGCGGTTATTGTTGGGTGGATCGAGTAACTCAGCAATGCCGTTGCCGGTCCCAAGCACGGATAAAGGAGGAGGGTTCCCGGGTGAGGCCAGCGACCAACCCGGGGTAAAAAGGATAGAAATGATCATAGAACAAAGGATAAGCCTCGGAATACGATGAATAAGACGAACATGGCACGAACAAGGACATCGAAATGGAAAACAGAAAACATACTGAGACTGGGAATATGGAATATTAGATCATGGAACACAAGCTATCATGAAATTCTAATGGAATTAGATAGACACAACGTAGATCTATGCTGTCTTTCAGAATCGAAAAAAAAGGTAGAGGCATAACACCATTAAATAATTACACACTTATCTATAAAGGAGTACAAAAATTCTCAAGAGCAAAGGAAGGAGCAGCAATCATAATAAACAATAAACATCTCGATAAGATAATAGACTACAAGTACATATCAGAAAGGATTGTTACAATGAAATTAAGATCTAAAACAAAACCAATAAACATAATCTCAGTCTATGCCCCTGAAAATAACAAGCCTACACACGAAAGACAAACGTTCTACGAGAACCTACAAGAAGTTATACACCAGACAAATCCAGAGGAGACGACTATAATAGCAGGCGACTTTAACGCAAGAATTGGAAATGACGTTATCCCTGGCATAAAAAACAGATTCAACGAAACGCACCTAAATGAAAATGGAGAGCTGCTCATCGAGTTCTGCTTGGATAATGAATTAAGAATAAATAATACCATCTTCGATCACAAGGATCAACATAAATACATATGGGAAAATAATAGGGGACACCGAACCATAATAGATTATGTGATAACGAATAGAATGTGTCACCCATCAAACATCTTAGATATAAGAAGCTTAACAAGCGCAGATATTGGAAGTGACCATAATCTGGTTCTAGCCAAATTAAGAACGACACTTAAACGAAAAAAAACAATACCCAGGGATACAGTATCAAAAATTAATATCCAATCCCTTCAAGATGGGTCAACACAAAAACTTTATAGAGATCGCTTAGACGAAAGAAGCAGTAACAACGGAATTAGGGAAGAAGATGATATTGAGACAGCCCGGGAAAAAATAAAAACTAATATACTCAAGTCAGCGGAAGAAGCATTAGGAAAAATTAACAGAAAAAGTCAACGGAAACAAAGGCGGAATATACCATGGTATACAGAAGAGGTTAAAGAAATAACTAGGGAGAAACTCCAAGCATTTCTCAAATACAAACAGTCTAAATTATTACAAGACTATGAAGAATACAAACTTACAAGAAATCAAGTAAATATAAAGATCAGGAAAATAAAACAAAATTATTGGGATTCATTTACTGCAACAATGGAACACGACATTTACGGCCTGCAAAAACAGATATGGCGTTTCATAAGATATACACGCTCCGAAACAAATGAGTTGATAAGCACAACAAAAATCAGTAACACGGAATGGGTGGAATATTTTAGTAAGCTATTTCACAATAACGAGGCTCCAGTATTGGATATAGCCGACACACTAACACAAGACTATGAGATCTCAGAACAGATTATACAAACGATACCCAAATTAAAAAATAGGAAATCACCCGCAGAGGATGACATATATTACTATTACAATACGGGGGGCAATCATTACGTAAAGAATTAGTAAAACTGATACAAAACATATATAGCCAGAGTAAAATACCAGAGGAATGGAAAACGAGTATTCTAATCCCCCTTTTTAAAAGAGGGGACAAGCTAGAACCAAACAATTAAAGAGGAATTAACCTTCTAAACACAACGCTTAAACTAACAACAAAAGCTATCACACAAGTAATAGAAAATTTAATAGAATGGAAAGAAGAACAGCAAGGATTCAGAAAAGGAAGATCATGTAATGATGCGATCTTCATTATACGACAAATTGTTGAGAAATCCCTGGAATTCGACAAACCTGCATATAAGTGTTTCGTAGACATACAGAAAGAATTTGACAGCATACGCCTTGTAGATATAGCAAGATTATTAAAGAAAGAAAATATCCCCTGTAACCTTATTAAACTCATAGAATATATTTTTAATTGGATTGCTGGTGATGTATATACCTTTTTATTATGATAAATTACTAAAGATATTGTCTGGTATCAATACTTTTTAATCAGCTTATGATCATTTCGATCGCGTTGCGATCATCCTCAGAGCTTGCAGCTTCTGGGCTGAAAACAAAGTTCTGCCAAAAACCAGAACTTTGTTTTCGGCCCAGAAGCTGCAAGCTCTGAGGAACACATTTTGTGAAACAAGACAGCATGAATATAGTGCCACTTTATAAATATGACTACATAAATGTAATGTATCAGGTTTTTTTACAATTTTAATTAAGTATCCTTTGTAAAGAAAGAGGCTCTAGCCTAAAATAAAAGTAAGAAGAAGAAGATTTTGAATATATATTTTAAAGAAGTTCCTCCTTTTTTGGAGTCTATATTTCCAATTGTGACAGGCGTGAAAATTTCATGGATTTTGTGCAGTTTGAGTTTTTATGGTAGACGTGTACAAACTAAAATAAATGGGGATGTATACACTATGTCTGTGCATCCTTTCAATTAACAATTTTATTTACAATTTTTTAATTATATGGTAGCACAGATTTCTCAGCGACTCACTTTTTGAAACTATTTTCATACTACCATCATGTTCCCCCATTATTTGCCAAAACTCATTATTCTCACTTCTTTTCTTCTTGAATTGTTAATTTAATTTTTAATACAGTCTTTTTTGGTGATTTGTTAGAGGTTTAAATGATTAATTCGATGAATGTGCAGGCAGATAATTTATTTTACTTCAGGAGACCATATTTTGGAATGCGGAGATGGAATTTTAAATTTACAACTTGTAAAAAATTGAAATTTGCTTTCTTTGATGGTTTAAGTTTTAGTCTACGGTTTGAGTTTTAATTTACAGAACAATTTTGATTGTTCTTATTTTATACATTCAGAATACTGTTACTTTCAGAAATTAGTAGAGATTAACAATTTGTATATTGGCAAATATTTGTAATGTGTATATAATTGGTGTCCCATGTAACAATCGAAACTTCAAGCTGGGAGGTGAGAATTTTGTATCTATAATAGTTATTATAGAACATTCGAAACAATCAATTTTTAAAGACTGCTGGCTTTGATTTTGTCATCGATTTTTAATTTAAAAAATCGTAAATAAAACTTTTAATCCAGTTTCATGGAACATGTGATACTAATGTCCCAGTACTATCATTGACATATTAAACAATAACTAAATTTCTGAAAGAAGAAATGGGGTTTGGAACTATTGACCTCGTATGAAAATTTAATTACACTGCGCTTTTTTAATAATACTTTATAGTTGGGATTAATGATATGAAATAGTCTCGATTGAAGCATATATGAAACTATTTCCTTTAGTAATTATTATTTCTTTTTAAAAAATACTTACATTGTTTCCTGACCCACTATTTTTCTACAACAAAACTTATTTGACTAGACTAATTTGAACTGCTTTGAACACAGAGACCTGCCAGTAATAATTAGAAGTTCAATAAACTAACAATTCTGTGCATAAATGCAACTAAATTTAATTTGACCTGTTGATCATATTCCATATTCTAAAGGATTAAACACAGCGTGAAATATTTTTATTACACGAGGCTATGTGCTCTTTCTGAAATGTTAATGTGTCCACACATCTGGTTTTCAGCAATTTGTATGTGAACAAATTTACAGCATTCTCAGATGCAAAACTTGTATCTGACTTTTCAGGATCTTTTGGAACTGAGATAACATAATGAAAATTGGCTTTTTTGACGTATAGCACTTATGAGTTATTACTTATTGCTGTGAATTGTTCATTATGAAAATCTATAAATGGATAATGTAAATAATTATTTCGAATACAATGTAGCTGTTGCAATTATACCAATCAAGTGTTTTCCTCATATCAATTCCCCAAATTTACGTATTTCAAATGTTATTGCATTTGTTCATTTTTCTGTTTGTGTTTTTCATGCCTGCAAAACTTATGAGATTAATGTGAGAAAGTTTTATTCTTATTAATTTATTCAGACCCTTGTTTCAATGCAGTCATTTGCAACTCCTATCACACAGCTATCAATAAATAAAGTTTAAAACTAATAAATTAGTTTTATGAAATATAAAAAAAACTTAAGCTTAAGGTTTATGATTGAGGGAGAGAAAATAATTTTTTTCAGTGCAAGGCAAGTCTCCAAGCAAACATATGGGTTGATGCTAATAATTCCATTGGTGGTATTAACATTTTTTATAGTTCTGTACCGGAAAAACTTGGGTTGTGGAACCACTCACCAGAGTTTCGAGAGAGTCAACCACGAACTGCAAACATTTTGTGGTTCAGAGTACTAGGTAGACAAGGGGACCACCAGACACAGCAATGGTTCAGGGCCTCACGGAGGTTCACACATGGCGCCTACGGTGCGACAACCACAAAAGTAGCTGGGCCAAATTCGACTATTGAATCTGGTGGGGAGAACCGTATTTCAATATGCGGCAACCATTCTTTTTTGTCAGTGTACTATTCGGCGTCTGTTCGGTAACTGCCAGCGGGATGTCTCGCAAATCCACCCCGCGCATGCGCAGTCACTGTCGAACTAGTCTTCAGGCAACTGCAGCTCATGGTTGCGTAGGCTTCCGCGGCCGGAGTTTGTGTTGTCTAGGCTATCCGGGACGAGCCGCGTCACTGACATGGTGGCTAACGTTTCGGCCAGCGTATTGTGGCCTTCTTCAGAGCGTACTGCTGTACGTCAGCAGCAGGCCACAATTCGCTGGCCGAAACGTTAGCCACCATGTCAGTGACGCGGCTTGTCCCGGATAGCCTAGGCAACAACTGCAGCTCATCTCCATCTCCCGCCATACCTCTCCAAGGAAGAAGTATAATTTTTCTTGTCCTCATCCATTTCAGAGGCCTCAACGTGTTTTAATTCGGGATTCTTCCTACTGAACAACCATATCTGCAGGCGTTACGGAACCGCTGCGAACGTCTCTGCTATTTTCGACTGCAATTTATCTTTAATTCATAAATTATAATGCTTACTTCAAAATGTCCCTGAACAGAAATTACTTTAACTCAACTTGTTTCCTTCACTATTCAGAGATATTTATGGCCAATTTTACTAATCTACAGTCAGAAAAGTATTATTGAAACATTCATCGTTGAAAGAGACAGATGATGAAACAGAATATATATATATATATATATATATATATATATATATATATATATATATATATATATGAAACAGATTAAGACGATTAACATTTAGACAGTTTAGTATTTAAATAAGTCAACATTTTCTTTTCATGTAAGCGTGAACAATTGATATATTTTTCTGACAGCCTAAATTTTACAGGACGTGAATTTTGAACAAAATAATTTTGGATCCAAGTTTATAAACAAAGGTTTTGTTTCTGAATTTGCAATGGCAAAATCAATTATTTACTTCCGCATAGGACTGTATATATACAAAATATTTCTATTTAATACTTTGTGGAAAACAATTTGTGATAGCGGAGATAACGTGTCCGGTCCCACAGAAACTGTTTTCGGTAAAAAAAATCGGGACATTTACCTGTAGCATTACAATACTTTCTTAATAATACATACATGAAGTAAATCACCGTTTTTTGTATGTTATTGGTATCAGGGGCTTTTAAACGCATATTTTCGTCAAAATGTCGATGCAGACATTTTGCAGCAATATATAACTATCTCTATTCGCCCGATAAGAGAAAGTTCAACGTAACGAGATCCACGTAACAAGGCAAATTTGATAGGCTGAAAAATGGAAAATGGAAGTGAAAAGAAAACGAACATGTTAAAATATTTTAACTTTCAGAGGAAAATTGATGATAATTTTTTAAATCGAAATTGGAGGTACAAGATGGATTTAATAATGATATATTTATTCAAAAATGTAGTCACATTAATTAAAATTTAAGTCTAAGTAAGTCATAATTTTCTAATTTTTACGAGTAGTTCCCAAAAATTTGACGGATGCTAAGTGTCAGTTGTAAACCTCAAGTACAAGTTTTATCATAACAGAACGAGACTTATAGTAACCGCGAATGCTCTCAAATTGTTTAGAAATACCTTCACCACATTAATGCATCATGAAACTCCTTATTAATGTTACGGTGGACAAAGGGAGTTAGGAGCCTGATTCCTCGGTGTGTTCCCATACCCCTAATTGCATTACACCATCTTAACGTCTACATATTACCGTGAACTCATGACAGCGGCAGTTTTAAGATTGTGGCTTTAAACATGAGACCGTTGGGCCGTCTACCTGAGAATTAACAATAAACGAAAGGTAAATAAAAGTAATTAATTGATCGGTGTTTTTGGGCGCGTCAGATGTCAGAGTTAGTGCATATTATACTCCGGAAGGGGGCAGTGCTCCTTGCCATCTAGAACGTGAGGTCCGGCACCGACCGAAGATCGGCTTGCGGGTTTCTTTCCTTCACATATCTCCCCAACAGGGCACCGCTCCCATCGAGGCAAGCGAGGAGCTTCTGACAGAACTCTCGATGTGATGTTGCTTCAGACTCAACGTGATGTAGTACAAGCAAGTACATGAGTGTGCGTGTGTGTGTGTAAGGGGAGAGGAGGGGTCAAGTATGAGGAAAAGATTGTATGCAATCCGTAATTTGTTTTTATTTTTTATTTTTAGTAAACTGATTGAACATTCGCACGGTATCGAACGGGAAAACCTCAGAATAGAGTATCCCACTAGAATTCTTCCTCAGACAGTGGAAGAATTCGTATATGGATAGCGTTACAAATAAGATATATTTTTAATATAACATAAAAATGACTAATTCGATAATTTAAACAAATAGAGTACATTTATTGTATAAAAATATTTACAAAACGAAGAACGAACACAAATATTTACAAACGAAGAAAGCCTCCACCATGGCATAATATTCTGGGGAAATACATCTCATAGCTCCCAGACTTTTAGATTACCAAAACGAATTGTACGAATAATAGGAAATCCCACCCACGTGATTCTTGTAAGCCTCTCTTTATTAATCTATTACCTTGTCTCTTAATATATGAATCAGTGATTTTTGTCAAAAATGACTTACTTAAGGGCGGGAATATATTTTCAGCAAACGCCGTTGTCTATAACTACAACATTCGACGTTATAATATCATTCATCAGGTAACAGCTCACTACAAAAATTCACATATAACACATGTACATTATTTTACACTTTGCCAGATGACATTAAACGATTAAATTCGATACAGAAATTTAAGTCCCAAGTAAAATCTTTTCGGCTGCGCAACTGTATCTATACAATTAGAGACTATACTGAGCATTCAAAAGCAAAGTAATATAATTTTTAAAATGACATTTAATGTAATATATATCATTTGGATAGTATAATTGTAAAGAACCTATAACTTCAGCTTCAGAGTTAATGACCCCCATCTCGATCAGGTTTTCGTCCAGTTTTCCTGATCCTCGAACAAATGCTAAGATGGTCCCTTGTTTTGCTTCTGGACATAAATGTAACTTCAAATTAACTTCTCCCCACAGCATGTCATACACAGCTTTTAACTGTTTTTGACATAAATAAATACATAAATAAAAAATATAAGAAAGACCGTTCGAATAAGGAAAATGTAAAATAACTATGTTTCAATAAAATTTTCGTAATATTCCGACATAAAACTTACAATAATAAACCGTAATTAAAAACACCACCGTCAGTTTACATAATTTTACCTAGCCTGTTGCCGAATGAGTTTGTCAACGGCACATACAATTTCTAAAAAAATGTCATGTTCGCATGCCTTAACAATAAGTTAAAACGCTATTGAGTATAGTTGCCTCTCCTTGGCGCGACTCGCTTTGTTGCCCGCAGCTGTTATATAATTTTTATATAATACAAAGATTCCGCATACCTCAACAATACCGATCATTGTCGAACGATAGGTGCTTTGATATTAACAGACTATGCTTTATCAGAACGATAAGTAGAAAGGGATTAAGAAACAAAATGATATCTGAAGAAGGGATAATCTATTAGAAAAAAGTTAGAAACCGTTTCAATGATCTGTTCAGCGTTGAATGTTATAACAACAATAGGTCATATTCATGTGGAGAAAAACGCAAGAATCAATGATTTTGAACCGTAAGGAAATAGCCGAAATGAAATTCGCACCTCTTACTTCGTGTGAAGTAGAACCGTGTTTCTCACTGACAAGCGCATTTTAACAGCAGACAGAAGAGTTCACACCATAGAATCTTTCAATGTACTCGTACACCATTATTCAGAGTCGTATCAGGACAGCAAAATGAGTACTGCTAAGTGTTATTAATACAAATATGTATTAATACCAAAAGTTCTATAAATTCCTAAATTGAATATACAAGATTCTACAAAATCCTAATACATTGATAGATAGAACCTAGTATCAACTTTTTAAAACCAAAAAATCCCGGGTTTACTCTTTTACAAACCTAAAATGCACCTCGCAACGAAAGCTGATGAATTGGGCAAGCGCGGTGATAGCTGCTGCCGGCGCACTTGGCGCGGCCGTTGACCTTTCGCCTCTCACCGCCCCCACGGCTTTCGACGCGAAGAGACTCTGTGGCTTCATTGTGCAAGGAAGAACAAAGGCGAATCTAACATAAGCTCCAGAAGGGTCGTCAGCATTGGAGGAGCAAATCTCGCCCTTCTCCAGACGTCCAAAATGGCTTCCGAAGCAACCAAATGAATCACAGTGGTAAACTGTACACGTTCATATACTGCTTTGGAATTTCACCTAAGCAAGAAATTTGATCTGCGGATCTATTCTCCCTTTAAATTGTCTTCTCAATCTCCTTATTTGAAGAACAAATTGCAGATACATTTACATAACCACCTAATAACAAAACGTTTATGATCTAATGAATTACATTTTATTTTGGATTAAGATTTTGTATTTGGTAATGAAGTATGTATGAATGAATGAATAAATATTCATTCATTTAATAGGGGTTATCACAATCTCACAAATGAAAACTCAACCTTTATTCTATGTCGTGCTTAAAAATCTCTGTCATTGCTTATACATTTCTTTATATTATAGTGTACGCCGACTTTTCCTCTTTTATAAAAGAACTAGAACTACAAAATGCCATAGACTTTCCCGTATTACTTTTCTATTTCCTTCTGATCTCGCAGTGCCACATACTCTTAGCAGCTGCCATCTATCGTCGCCCAAAGTACATTTTTTGACATTTTCTTAATTTTTCGGTTTCCTAATGGTAGAGAGAAAATATTATTTTAAGATTATTAAAGAAGAGTAAAACCTCTTCCTAAATGGCAGTTTACTTTAAAAAAATTAGAGTCGTTTTTAAAATAACTGGCGTTTAAGCGCTAGAGAAAATTCGTAATTTGAAGCTCTTTTTCACAGAAATTATTTGAGTTTTCGAGAATCTTCATTTGACATAATTTAAGTACTTAAACTCAGAAATACAATAGTATTTACAAATTTCTGAGAATTTGCTTATCAACGCATTTCAAAACAAAAATATTTGTGTTATTTAAAAAAACAATACACCGAAATGAACTTTACATCGTATAAAAGACTGGAATTAGCACTATGCGTTCGAAATGTTTAAAGAAACAATCTGGAGAGATTTTTGAGAAAATGGCGTTTGAGCGTTTGTGAAACTGTGAAATTTTGTACTAGTTTTAACAGAAAATGGTTGTTTTCGAAAAATTTTCTATGGCATTATTTACAGCACATGTATTCATAAATACAATAATGTGAACAAATTATGTCGTCTGATAAAAAGGGTCATGTGAATAGGGTCCATTGCTCTTGCAGCGTATGTAGTTCACGTGTTTACACTGGTTATTCAATTCAAATGGTTTCGATAAATCAGGAGTTACCCGTAGTGTGCGTACAATAGTTCAGTAGTCGTTTTATCGTAAATTGGTTATCAAGACTTTTGTAAAGATTGAGTTGCTTTGTTTTTGGTCTATAGGAGGTTGGAACTTTACTCCATTGAATAGGCCCACTATTGGGAGGGAAAGTGAGAAGGATTGTATCCATGTTTGTAGATTTTTGGAACCCAAATAATCTTTTTTTGCTATAGGAGTATTTGGCTTCACACTTTTTTACAACAATCTGTAAAGCGTTTGCAGATTTTTTTTAAATTTGATTTTTTGATGTGATATTGACCGCGCTTGTATCCCCGAAAGTCTCGTAAGTTGAGCTTTTATAAGGCTGGGTTTTACTGAACTGTATGAGAGATTTTTTTCAATCAATGCGATAGTAAGAGGACATGTTACGCGTGATGCTCCTGCCTGGAGTACAGAGCAGAGATGTAAATTTACAACTGTGTGTGAAGTGAACGTGCTGAAGAGTTTTTCAGATATATAACTTTGCTTCTTGCCTCCACAAATTTCGTGTAGATATAAAATATTAGATATTCACTCCGCAATGTATCTGTAAGAGATTTTGTAAGCAATTTTTCATTTTATTTGTATTGGATTTGGTCATTGCGAATTAAACGATAACACACAAATGATGGCGACCAATTTATTTTGCATTTCAAATTCCGAATTTTACCATTACTTGTATTTTGTTTTTATCCTCTGTATGAATAAAAGTACAGGATTTGTTTTAGTGTGCTTATTACAATAATAAATAGAATAAAGCAGAGTGATTTTGTTCCAGTGTTTTTTTATGGATCAATAAATGTTTATAGGCATTAAATCCTTTACGCATCCACAGTGCTTTCAACAGTCAAAACAATAAAATTTAAAACAAAAAACTTGCATTTCCCTGTAACAATTTCTCTTACATCGTGGCTCGGCATTTGAAACTCGGGTGACAGTGTATGCTGTAGGATACCGTGATAAAAAAGAGCATAACTATACATATTAATAGCTGTGAATACCTACAATTTTTCTTTGCGAAACAACGATGTTTAAAACTATTTATATCATCAAAATGTTGAAAAGTGACTCTTGGGCTCAAGAATACGTGCGCAGATGATCTTTTGTCCCATACGTCTCGTACAGTTTCTACTGTTCTTTGACTAAATAAATCAAATCGAATCACACTGATGCTCACTAAACAAACTAGACACTCGTAGAAGACTATATATAAGGTATTCTTTTAGCTTAGGGTAAGTACTTCGATATTTCATCTCATTATCTCTTTATATGTGCGTTCCCTTTTATCTCTATCTGTATATTTGCACTTAAGCTACATCAATTTTTAAATTGCTCTTTTTTTAGTTATCTTCTTAGTTTTCTCCTAATTGTGTACTTGGTAAATTGTGTACTTTATGACTAAAAAGCTTACTTATCTAAAAATAAAAATATAACAATCTAAGAAGTATGATGTAATGGATAAGCAACAAATATAACTTCCCAATAACATTATGCCACCTGCACTTTCTCGGATCGTGGCTGTCTCCAACATCACTCTTCGTAATCTGTTTCAGACAGCGCCTACTGGTACGAGTCTGCGCGGGACCAGATTCTGCGGCGGCTGGACGCGGCGGCGGCGGAGGAGGAGGCGGCGGCGGCCGAGGCGGCGGCGGCAGCGGCGACGGTGGCGGGGGCGGGGGCGGAGGCAGGGGCCAGGGCGGAGGGGCATCGCCCGCTGCCGCCGCCGCCCGCGCCGCGCTACGCCCGCAACATAATCCTGGCGGTGGGCGACGGGATGGGCGTGACCACAACGACGGCGGCGCGCATCCTGGCCGGACAGCGCGCGGGCGGCCCGGGCGAGGACCACCGCCTGCTCTGGGACGACTTCCCGGCCGTCGCCATGGCTAGGGTGAGGGTTACAATGTTTCACAATCGTTTCAATTTTCTGTAATGATATTTCTATAGTAGTTATGAATCTGGAATGCAATGAATCTGGTTAGCATCACTTAAGTCCTTCTTTGTCTCAGTTATGCCAAGGTGTTTGCCAAACTATTGATAAGCCTTTTGCAAATGCAAGTACCCTGTCTGTGGAAGATCTCTGCATTGTTGCCTAGAGTTGATCTGCTGGAACTCTTCACCATAAGCAGTTTTATATTCAAGAATGAATGGTGCATATTTCCTTTCTTCCATCACCTTTGCCAGTCCATTCAACTTTTTCTCCATGTTCATTCTAGTCGAAGTTGCTACCCATTTGACTAGCTAAATGTTTCAAGTCAAAACATCTGTTGTCACGGGCTTGAGTTTTTTAGCCACCAAATTACTCAAAATTAATTTTTTCGGACTTATGGCAGTCTTCCACGAGGGTTCGAAATACTAATTAAACAATTATAATATTATCTTCATTGAAATGAGAAGTAGATAAATTAATTATAATAATTTTATTAGAATGTAAATTGACTTTCAAATTTGTTTATATTTTGAGCTCGAGAATTTTCTAAATAAAACCTAATAATACTGTTGAATTATTTATAATTACGTCAACGTAATCATAATTTGTAGCAACTTTTCATACAACTACAATCTACATTAATTTTATGCAATCGAAACGTGAAATAATTGATTACGAAAAATCTAATAAAAATCTCTGAGTGAATATACAAATCTACCTTTATTTGAAAATATTTTGTCGTGTGCAGAATTCGTTGTGTAACGAATCTCAAGAAGGTTCCGTAGTGCATATTCATTCGAATAAAATCAGAATTGAAGATAAGGAGTAGAAATACGGCATTATTAAGTTACTTTGAGCGCCAAATAAGCAGAAAGTTGTCGCCGTGAAGTGCGTCGTGAAAGTTGCACTCATTAGCGTTGTAAAGTTGGAAGCAGCCTCTCTTCTGGTCTCCCTTCCTTCACTCCCCTCTTTCGGAGGAAATACGTTGAAGGCTGTCTTCGGACGCCCACCCTGTGCTCCCCGCTCTTCACACTGCCCTCTGATCTGCCCTCGAAGCGCAGGATCCCAGAGGACCAGGAAGTTCAAAGGGCATCGCCGCGGACGAGTGATCCCGTGAGGCAGAGCAGGACGAAAGTAGCGGCGGAGTGAGGCGGGTCGGAGGCGGGTCGGTGGCGGGTCGGAGGCGGGTCGGAGGCGGGTCGGAGGCGGGTCGGAGGCGGGTCGGAGGCGGGTCGGAGGCGGGTCGGAGGCGGGTCGGAGGCGGGTCGGAGGCGAGTCGGAGGCGGGTCGGAGGTCCTTTAAAGGTCGGTCGGAGATCGGTCGGAGGTAGGTCAGAGGTCGGCCGGAGGTCTGTCGGAGATCGGTTGGAGGTCGGTCGAAGGTGAGTGGGTGGGCAGTAGGTGTGGAACGAGAGAAGGAATGGAGAAGAGGCAGAAGAGCATGACAGTTTGTTGTGAAGGTTTCGAGTCCAGAATAGAAGTGGAGCAGTTAGAAGTAACAATGGTGGAGGCGAGGTCAGTACCCAGGCGGGGAAATAGGATAGGAAGAGGAGAGGAAAAATCTGAGAGGGAAGGACAAGGATGTGGTTTGGAGATGGGAGGGAAGGAAGGGTCAGTGAAAGTAGATGAACCCGAGGCGGCATCAGGGGCCGTAAGGGTGGGGGCCAAGGGCGCTTTGGGATCCTGGGTGGCGGGAGGAAAGTAATAAAAACCTGTTGTACAAGAGAGAAGTACTGCAGCTGGTGGATTTTAAATGGGTAATTGGGCATAGATATACTTATCTGGCAATGTTTTACGGTCGTTTAAAATGCTCTGATATATGACAAGGAAACAAAAGTATGGAAGGCAAATGCAAAAATGATAGTGTGAGAAAGTTTAAAAGAAGAAAGAGTTAGAAAATGAAGGGGGAGCTTAAGACGAAACAACAAAAATGAATGAAAGAGAAGAAAATGGAAAAGAGATTGGCGAGAGTCAAGGTTGAAAAAAAGGCATTGTGTGCAAATGAAATTGGACGCAGATACCAGGGCTCGTACGTAGTTTATTATGTTTGGAAGAAAGCTGCATGTAGGGTTTCAGCTAAATTGATGATCTGATCTAAGCAAGAGGGAAAAATCAAGATTGAAAGAGAAATTTAATTTATTGCTTGAAGTTTAAATAGAAAAACTACAAAGAAATAACAAGATAATGCCAGTACAATAATGAGAAATAAGTATAAATTTTCCCAAGTCAATGTGTTGTCAGGGCACGAAATGCATATTGGTGTGAACATTTCCTAACGAGAAAGAGACGCAAGTGATGTTGCTTGTGTGGAGGAATGTCAATCAAGAAACGGAGAGCAGTTGTACCTGAGGACTTCGAATTACGAAAGTCATAGAAGGCTAGTTGAAAGAAAGGGCCGGGTAAGTCGCTTGAAAGAAACAAGGGTCACAGGCTGCGGGAGGCCCAGTCGACCAGACGCACTGCGAGTCGCCAGGCGAGATGGTCGCGGGAAAGGCACTTTGCCGCCAAATCCACACTACTCGTCTACTCCTGAGGCAACTAGAAAGCGACGCCAAGTGCGCCAAGTGCTGTGCTTGCGAGCGAGGTGGCGTTGCGCCTGAAGTTGAGAAGAGGGAAAAGCCAACGATAGGCAAGGAATGAATGTATTGGAAAACGGCACCCGTCAAGGATCGTACGAGACAAGAGAGTTTCCAAGGAAAGGAAAATTGAATAGAAGACATTTAGACAGACTTACTTTTGAAAGGGCATGCATGTACGTGTGAATGACTGTAAGTATGTTGGCTGGGCTATCCGGGACGAGCCGCGTCAAAGTCATGGTGGCTGACGTTTCGGCCAGCGTGTTGTGGCCTTCTTCAGAGCGTACTGCAGCAGTACTGCAGCAGTACGCTCTGAAGAAGGCCACAACACGCTGGCCGAAACGTCAGCCACCATGACTTTGACGCGGCTCGTCTCGGATAGCCCAGCCAACATAAACTCCGGCCGCGGAAGCCTACGCAACCGACTGTAAGTATGTATGCGTGAATTTGTGTATTTAGGTTTGTAAGAATGTGGTCTATATATTTGGGTATACATATGTGTGTGTCTCTCTGTGCATGTGAATATTTTTACTTGATGACTTTTAATGACTCTATGAGTTCGACAGTTAACCATTCACGAATATCACCATAAAGTAGCCTAAGAAATGTAGTTTTTATAGACACTTTCAAACTTCTCGAAACTAAACATGAGTTCCGTAGAAAAATAAAACTACCGACGGTGCCAATCTCACATATTCAGACCCAGTCTCACATGTTTACGATAATTAGTTGTACTTAAAATCCTTCACCGTTCATATTTGAATTTTTGACTAGGTAATTGCAAAATAATTAGTTGCAACTGTCCAACCAAAAGGAAGTCCGTCCAGATAACACCGGACGTAAAAATTGTTCAAGTGTCTATAAAATATTTAAGGTTTCATCACATACTGGTGAATTTCATTTTCAAGTAGTAGGTCCAACGGAACAAAAGTATTATTTGTTAATGAAATAAAATTCGATAAGTAATTGTCTTTTGAAAGCATTTTTAGAAGCTATGTAATATGTTCTAATGAAAATAGAGAGTAGAGATAGTGATGATATTCTCAAGTTGGGACACGAATGACAAAAGAGGCTGACGAAATTCACGTGAAAGTTGTGAAAAATGCTGGCGGGGGAGAGCAGAATAGGGGTCTTCAAAATAGTGAACAAGACCTGGAATGACGTGAAGTTGAGTTACAGGTGTCATGGGTTGGGACAAGCAAAGAGAAGGTACGTAGGATCATATGCAGTTGATTCATTGCAAACGCGGAGCTTAGATAGGATTAGTGTCCCGTTTAGCTGCGGCGCTAAAACAATGGTGACGATACACAATCTACAAGTTAATAATCGTGTTGAAAAGAAAGGTGAAAAGCTTGGTGTGTTATCGAGAGACTGGAAAATGCTATGTGATGAATCAGAAACTTCTAAATAGCGTGATGCGTAAATTGCGAAGGACAGAAAAGTGAGGGGCAGGAAGATGCTTTATGGTGCATCAGGGGAAATGAAAGCGCAAGTTGTTAGGACGTGAGGGAATTGGAAATGACAAGATGGAATGAATGTGAAGCATGACAGATCAACAAGTGTATGACCGTGAGAAGGAGTGAGACAGCATATGGTGTTAGGGAACGGAAGGTATTTGAAAAGAATAAGACAGGATAGGAGGAGGCCTGAAAGGGCGAACAGGTGTGAGTGATAAAGGGTATTAGAGATACGACGAGGCAAGAAGGGGTGTTGGGAAGTGAAACCAGGCGTAGGGTGAAGGCGTGAAGGGGAGGCCGCCGCAAGGGTGTGCGGGGAGGGCGTCTTTGGATTCGCTACCCACGCTCGCGCGCAGAAATATTTAAAGCTTTCAGAAGTTGGTTTTAACACCTGCGCTTTTCCCCCTTCTGCTACGCTTGCAGTGAAGGGCTGTTAAGGATTAGGACGGGCTCTCTCGAGGCTTTGCCGCACCTTGGGCTCGCCTTCCGCCTTCGCCTTTTGGCAGCGGCGTTGACACTTCTACATCGATTCACAAGCCCAGAACAGAACCCTCTTATCCATCCCTCTACCTCCCACATCATAATCCACCATTACTATCCAATGAAGCCACAATTTCCTCTTCATTTCGTCCCCATTTTCTCCATTGTCCTCCCGTCGCCCTCATATCCCTCTCTTACGCTCCACTCCACCGTTATTTCACCGTCCGTTTCGTATATTCTCCTTCCTTATCCTCCTTCCCATCCCTCCCCTTCGCATCCTTCCACACCCCTCCCCCTTCCTTTCCTTAGCATCCTTCCGTATTGTGCCACTCCCTTCCACTTCTTTCCCTCCTTTTTCTCTCTCCACTTTTTTCTTTCCCATACCTTCACCATTTTCCTCTGCTTTCCCCCCTCTCTTCATTCCCTCTTTTTCTCTCTTGCCTCCCTGCCATCCTTTCCCACTCGTTCCTTCCCTTCTGTCTTCCTTCGATCCCTTTCTTTCCATCTCTTCCTTTTTATCTAATAGTTTCCTTGGTCCCTTCCCTATCGTTCCTCTTCCTTGATCGCTGTCTCCACCCTCTGCCTCTGACAGCGCAGTGCCTGCGGTTGCGGCCGCCCGCCCCACTCCTCTCGGCTGTTCGTGAACCGCGCTGCGGCCGCGCCACGATCACCTGCGGCCATGCACACCGCAGCCACGGCACGCCACGCCACCCCAACAATTGCGCCCGCGCTTCTTCGAAGTCTCTAGCCCACGCGTGCGCGCGCTTATGTTCTTGCTCGTTGTGAGGTTTCGGGGGGCTCGGTTTCGTTTCCACTGAATTATCTCTGTTTTCAATTACACCACGTATTTTGTGTGTTTCCCTTGTGAGTTACAAGAATGTGTTAATAACAGTAAAATACTTTCATTGGCTACATCATAAATATCATACATATCGACCTTTTCGATTGACGAGTTTACAATAAACATTTCACTTGTTGGGAGCAAATTCATGTCAAAGTTTTATATGTCCACCCATTTAGACATCTCGTCAGATATGTAGGATTTGTTATAGTAGCTACTTCTCCTCATCTTGAAATATATTCTGCTTATAGCAGAAGTGAGATGGATCCTTACCAAACTAACAACCCGTTTTCTTAGATTTTTTAAAGTTTAATACTTGCCATTCCAATTAGTCCAATTATACAGCTCTAATCACATATGCATAAACTTTTTACGCGTTTTATCCCGTATATAGTTCTGCTGACTCTCATTTAAGGCTTAATTTGCTTCAAAAAATATAAGTTGGTCGTCTGTAGGTCACTTCAAATTTTGGGTCGCTGCCTCCGGGACCAAAAGGGTCGATACAGTAACCGGTTTACCCGCGCTTTTCCGAGAGCCTCTCCGACCGTTACTGGCGAACAGACCACCATTCGGGACGAGGGACGGGTCACCACGTCTGGATGTTCTGTTCGGGAACTAAAATCTTTTCAGTTGCATTCAGAACATTCAAAAATAATTCTCAAAACAATGTTGCGGGAGATGTGGCTCATGGCATCAACTGATGGCACTGCAGTGCCTCTGACCGGTAAGTTGTCTGTCGTAAGTCGAGTTCAGCCGCTGTCTGGAGGAGAATTCTAACGACCGACTGGTCTGATCGGTAGTTATCCGTGGTTTCTCCAATCAACACCAAGAGAATGCGGGAACAGAACTCTAACAAAAGGGCCACGGACCGCGCGCGATCTTTCCTTCCTTTTCCATGTCGTATCCTCACCTCTTACTTACATACACCTATAAAAATATGCACCGCACCCTAGTTCTCGACCTTATTGGGGAAAATCCCAGTAGCCGACATCGGCGAGATCCTCCGCCGACAGGTAGGACGGCGACGGATCTCTTCATCTGACGGGAGAAGATCACTGCCACATCCATAGGGAGAAATGCACTATACTTACGAGACTAATGACCCTAACAGTTGACGTGGTAGAAATCATTAATCAGTCACCCAGTAAAAATGTTGGATGACGTAAAATATCTAAATTGCATTAAAGAGACTTGAAGGCAATTACATTAGATCACTCAAGACAAGATCAATTTATTGATAATGTTTCAAAGGAATATTTCTAGAATATTTTGGACAAAATTAGAATAAACCGAGTTTGAATGATTTGAATACACCTACACTAGAACAGATTGATAATATGTTTATTTAATTTTGTAATAAAATATATTTAATGACATTCTATCTATAATTATTCATGTACATTTTTTGACCAACGATGGACCACTACATGTTCAAAGTTTAATTTACCATAAACTTACAATGCGCAAATAAATATTTTAACATGCAAATACGAGCGGGGGGAGCCACAGTAAGCTAGTACTCAGTACACTGCCAACTCTTCTGATTCAATTAATTCTGAAAATCTTTCGAGAAATCCATTATCAAGGTGACTACCAGAAAATAATACTTCTATTGAGATAAACATGTCAATATTTAATTATTGTCAATATTTAATTATTGTCAATATTTCAATTATTGTCGATATTTCATTATTGTCAATATTATCTATATTTTTTGACTTCAGTAATATATTTACTTGGTTTGAATGAGCAGAACTTATAATACAAAACCTTAATCTACTCTATCGTTTACAAATACACAAGATCACATACGTGCATATTAATATATGTGTTGCACAGGAATGTAAATTTATTTAATTCTCAATTTTAAAGTCGCTTGTTAATAATTGCTACGGTATCTCTTTGAGCCTATGGGTGATTTTAACTACTCTGTAATCTGTTTAAAATTTATGTTTAATGTGAACTTTTAACATGAAAATAATCGCCTAAGTGTACCTTATTGTTCTGCATATGTAACGCTAAGAAAGTGTACCTTATTTTTCTGCATATGTAATACCAATAGTAATTAAATTAAATTATTTCCAATATCTATCATCACGAAATTGTCTTTTTTGAAGCGTACTAGTAATTTTCTCTAGTCATATTTAGTGATGACTAGATTGTAATTTTCATATAAACTCATTAAATTTTGACTTAACTCAAGCTTTAACTCCCGGGATGAAATAAAATATGCATTGGTGATTGTGCAAACCGAAACATTCCTTAAGCCACACGAGAAAATGTAGAGCCATTAAAAAAATTCATACTATTCAAAATATGAATGATGATTGTTTCTTTGACACAAAAATTGTTACAAAATTGTATTTCTTTGTTACCATTAGGGAACTGACTAAAACACATTTTGTTTCCGCTTATCTCTATTGAAATGTAATGTTAATTTACATTGTGTTAATAACAAAGATTTATGAGAATAAATCACGAACATGCACACAACGTGTGTTATCACAATTTCCAGCCTGCGTATTCAGAACTATGCCATATTAAATCAGATGATTAATGTTCTTCATTACTTTATTCAGTTTGAATTGTTTTCATTGCAGTTTTTATTGTAAAAGGTTAATAACAATATAACTTTATTAAAGAGAGAAAAGAACCATTTTAATCTCAGTCGTCTAAATTACTAATTTCAAAGATTGACAAAGCACAATGCAGCCTCTAGACATGTGAGAGAGGTCTAGGGTTTCGTTAAACTGAAACTGCATAATACAAAAATTTGATTATGTCATTGCTCCTATTCTCTCACAGTGCGTAGGCACCGACTGAATTGCTTCACTGTTCACCGCTGAGATCATGAACAAGAGCATGGCTCCAAGGAGGAGACCTCTCGCCATTAAATGTTTGCTAGTCACGTGGAGCGTTACGGAACAGCAACCCTTTTTATATTCTTAGTATTTAGTACATAATGGTGTCCTGTCCTGTCCTGCCCTGTGGCTCAACCACACGCTACGGACGTTCGCCGACCAGCGGTCTCGGCTCAGCCTCTCGGCCTCGGGGTAAGGGGTTCGTGTGGTTAGCACGAAGACTGCTTCACTGTACATTCTGGTCTTCATAACCTCAGGTTGGGCTTTCTCATCATCACACAGCAATAGATACTGGGACATTTGTAAGGAAAGCACACAGTTATTATTTTGCCCCGGCCTGGAATTGAACCCGGGGTTGCGCCGTGGAAAGCGAGCTCGCTATCCAGTAGAGCAGGGCAAATTAAATTACAAAAATTAGAAAAATGTTACTAATGGTTACCCAGCTTGGAGAATTATTAAATAAGTTGAGTTAAAGATAGTTGATAAATTACAAAAGTTTAATTCGTAACAAATTGACATGACCAATGTGGGACAGGTTCATTTTGATTACAAATTGGCCTGCCCAACGCGGGGCCGGTTAATTACATCACAGTGTAGGAAAAATTACATCATGCTGTTGAAAATCGATTTCGACGGAAATACACGTTTTGGGGTCAACTGACACTGAAAAAGTGTTGTTTTTAAAAACGTCCGTCTGGTGTCTGTGAACACTACTAGCGCCTAAACCATGCGTCGGAGTTTTTTGCAAATTGAAGTCCATCTGTCTCAAGTCGAAACTTGAGATTTTGAAAAACATTCTACAACATTTGGGGTACTTTACATGAAGCCCACCAGATATTTTCAAAATTTTCTCAAAAGCTGCTCGAAATTGTTTCTATAAATTGCATGCTAGAATAGAGTAGCATACACTTACAAACGCGGAATTGGTCCGATTTTCACGGTTGACTCGGTTGACGAAATTTTCGAAAATTTCAAAAGCATGAACTTTTTTCAGTGACTTCCTACAACTACAAAATTAAATTCCTTTAAATAAAATTTGTTCTCCATAGTAGTTCTTTCATTATGTTCATGTACATTTTTTTGAAAATTCGTACATATTCCGTGCAATATGTGCAATTTTAAAAAAATACAAAAACAAGATTTTCTCAGAGAAGACTTAATTTTTTTCTTTTGGTAGAGATAAATCTACTCTATAAGATGACACACGTCGTATTACTCTAATCTTTTCTTTTTTCAAAAATTACAAAAATGAATTTTTTGCACTCGTCTTTCATGTCACTAATTTTTATACTAGCGGTGACCTTATTGTATTTATGAATACGTGTGCTGTAAATAATGTCATTGCAAGTTACTCGAGAACAACCATTTTCAGTTAAAACTAGCACAAAATTCCACAGTTTCAGAAACGCTCAAACGTCATTTTCTCAAAAACCTCTCCAGATTGTTTCTTTAAACATTTCGAACGCATAGTGCTAATTCTAGTCTTTAATACGATGTAAAGTTCATTTCGGTGTGTTGTTATTTTAAAAACAGAAATATATTTTTTTAAATCCGTTGATATGCACATTCCCAGCAATTTATAAATACTATTGTATTTGTGAGTTTAAGTACTTAAATTATGTCAAATGAAGATTCTCAGAAACTCAAATAATTTCTGTGAAAAAAGCTTCAAATTTCGAATTTACTGTAGCGCTTAAACGCCAGTTATTTTAAAAACGACTCCAATTTTTTTAAAGAAAACAGCCATTTAGGAAGAGGTTTTACTCTTCTTTAATAATCTTAAAATAGTATTTTCTCTCTACCATTAGGAAACCGAAAAATTAAGAAAATGTCTAAAAAATTTTCTTTGAGCGGCGATATATGGCAAGATGGCAAGAGTATGGCGAGCCGTGACCAATGGAAATAGAAAACTAAAACGGGAAAGTCTGTGTCACTCTGTAGCACCTGCAGTAACTGATGTTTATTTCTGTTTTCAATATTTTTTGTTCTCAAAGTTGATACCGGGATCCATTATGTTGTGCGCCCGAACTGAATGAGCCCAATAAGCAGTTCGGTGATAAATAATATCTGCCTATCATAAATAGAAAAAAAAAATAGATATATCACAGGAAAGTTAAAGCAGGTGTAACTCAATCCATGTAAGACGTAGAAAGACATTTTTCTACAAAATATTGTATCAAATTATTTACTCATGAATATTTCACGTGTGGACGTGCCCGAAGCAGTCGTGCAAAGATAGCTTTCGTGTCCCTTGCAAAGGAGATTCGTAGATAATTAGGGTGCAAATAGTCAATATTCGTCAGGAGGCAAAGTTCAAAATTGGAGAAAATCGACAAATTGATGGGTAAAACGCAGACCATCTCCGCTTACGTATGTATTAGTCGTAAAGATCCTCATTAGAAATGTTTTATTTTCAACGTTCTTGATTCAAATTCCTTTATTTGGAAATTTTATAATTAGGTGCCTGGATACGTTTTAACATTAGCAAACCAATACCAATTCAGTACCCGGAAAACATTCAGAAGGAAGAGAAGAAAGGTTGACTCCTGAAAAAACTGCAAAAAAAGGGAAGAGGCATTTTATATCTTAAAAATTGAGAATGCATGTACTAAGCATTATTTAGCAATCTGTTTCAGACAATTTGTGCTAAAATATTCTGAGTGTTTGAGGTATGGCAAGGGCGTTGAAAGTTTTCTGAACTTGAATTCTCTCCGCGGGGACGTTATGACCTCGACCTTGATTCAATTAAGAAATTAAGTATTCACTTTCTTCTCCTCTAGCTCAATTTTTTTTTTCATCGACATGGGATTTCAACGTCTTGTGGTCAGGCCTGTCTCTAAGAGAATGCCGGAGATTCCACGGAACGATTAAGCATGGCAACAGTTTAGATTTGTTTGATTTTTTACAAATATCCGATAAGCGTTTAAATTTGATAACTAAGGGTTTAGAAAGTTAAATAATAATGTTCCCAATCTATTCAACAGACATTACTTACCTAAGGAAAGAGGGAAAATACGCTGGGGTCCGTGATTGACCCCCTCGCTGCGGCATGCGCAGTGGCACGTGGTATTAGGTTTTTAAAAATTATATTGAGTTTTTCAATGAAATCAAATACGTTGTTGGCGTCTTTTATTAATAACATTATGCAATTTCAGGTAATTTCCTAATTTATATGAACACGCTCATATGAAAACAGTGATATGTTTTCTACGTATTACAGTGACAGTATTACTCAATCGTCTCGTTAGTTACAAAAACAAAACAGACAACAGAATAAGTAATGTACAAAATAATAAAATAACACAATTGTACCCACCGGTATTTGGATTAGAAGACAGGAGAACGCTCACAGCTTTCCTCAATACGACCCTTCTGAGAGCATGCAAACTCATTAGCATTGAATTTCTGTTTTCTTGGAAGTGTTTGTCAATCGTTCCTTTCATTTACTTGTGCCATAAATCACGTCAGTTGAGGTCGTATTTAGTTGAATTTTAATAGAAGCTGACATTTATACACCTGAAAATTCCATGTTCAGGTGATAATATTAGTTGAAGAAATCGGAATACAATACAAAATTAAACAATTTTTGAATTTCAAGGCCTTACTTCTTCAGGTAATTCCCAATTAGCTTCTTAGGTGTGGCAACAATGGAAATGTATATTTCCAAATATGCCTTCTCACTAGGAAGAGATCCGACGGAAGCAATATCGAATGCGGGAGACACTGGCAGGTCCCCCAGTTGCCGATAGATGGCTGCCGGGAAGAAAGATTGGAATTGGGATGGCTGCTGAGAAGGGAGAAGAAATGCTCGATCAAAAATAGTTATTTATTCTACAAGTGTTAAAAGTGACCTTTTATTTAGCGAGTAGGAATGATTGCGACGATCAAAATAAAATCACTTTTATCACGTGTCTTATTCACTATTTTGTTGACAGTCTTACTTTTTGTCTTTTGGTAATTGTGGTCCTTCCGGTCAGGTGGAAGTATTAGGTTTTCTTTGTTGCATTTGCAGATTTAAAAGAACACTTGAGCATCGTTTCACTTTTAGCACTAGTGCTAAAAATTGAACAATTAGCATGCTATGCACTCCCTGGAAGTCTCTTTTAATAGTAGCTGTCTAAAAATACTATTATGATTCGGACATGAACTTCTTGCTTCGGAAACAATTAACAAAATGTGAAAAAAGCTAAAAATCGGAACGCAACTGACGGCCTTGTGGTGGTGTCTGCGCAGACGTACAACGCGGACGCGCAGGTGGGCGAGTCGTCGGCGTGCGCGACGGCGCTGCTGTGCGGCGTCAAAGCCAACCTGGAGACGGTGGGGCTGGACGCGCGCGGCCGCTTCGAGGACTGCGCCTCCAGCCTCAAGACGCGCGTGCCCTCCATCGCCACGTGGGCGCAGGCGCAGGGTGAGCCCCATGACGATCCCCAGGCAGCTTCCTTTCATGCCTCCACCGCCTCCCCTTCACCACCTTTGTTAATGATTCATTGATTATTTTGTTTCCCGAAGCGTCAACTAGTATGATAATTAGTACAGTAAGTGTCGTGCATGTACCCAACTGGGTGGTGAGACCCGGCGTCGACCTATACGACGGCTTATAGAGTTCCCCCGACCATGCATCTCACACCAGTACGGCTCACTTAGGACAAGTTCTAAGCTCCCGACTGGTCTCCCGACGTGTGTTGTAGTGTAGCGCATGTAAGTGTTAGAGTGTGAAAAGGGTGAGGCTAGGTCAAGGAAGATGAAAACCAGTCCGTGGCCCATTTGTTACGGTACTTCTGCGACATTCGATTGGTTGGATCGGAGAAACTACGGAAAACTACCGATCAGAGCAGCCGACTGAAAGAATATTCCTTCCGACAGCGGATTAATTAGATGGAGTGTCCTACTACTCTCGGAATTCGAACAGTAGGACCTCTCGATCAAAGATAGTGCAGTACCATCAGTTGATGCCCTGAGCCACCTAATCCGGCCCACCTCTACTACCAACACCACCTCTACTAGTACCATCACTTTTATCGCTACTGTCGCATATCCTCACCACCTCCTCCACATCTCACATAGAAGCTATGTCATCTTCAATATATGAATCGTATTCACCTCCTCAAACCCTTCCAACTCCTGCATTTCCAACAACTTTACTGCCTTTTCTACCCCCTTGAATGAGTATTGTTTTAGGACGTGCAAGCTACTTTAGTCATTAGATGTGGTGCATATTATTCGAGTATCTCGAGAGATGGCGATGTTCCTCCCGTGAATTGTGAGATTCGGTGCAGACCAACGCGGTCGGTATGCAGTTTCACCTATAACAAACGCCCCTTGCATGACACACTTCCAACCGGGAGAAGCTCTAAGCTCACGTCTGACACGTCCTATCCGACGTGTGAATCGACCATTCCCGATATCACCACCTACAACATCACAATTTTTGCAACCTCAATCGCCTCCATCACAAAGGCCAACGTATATCTACCCCATCTCCATCATCTTCACAATTTCCACCACTGCCACCAACACCGCAACCACAAAAACTCTTCCACTTACCTTCACCAGCGTCTACGTATTCTAGTACAACTTAACCATTGTCTACATATTCCTATATCAGCGTTTCCACCGCGAAATTCCTCACATCACCACTACACCGCTCTCCACACCACTACACATAAATCGCTACATATCCAATGATACCTCTTATTAAATCTCTACAACTCTCGCAAATCTCTCACAATTAGCAGCTTTACATACTCAGTAATGCTTTTGACGGCCTAACTTAGTAATCTATTAAGTGCTCTTCGCACTTAATAATAATTAGATGTCCGAATATGTAAAGTTAATTCTCGTGTATAATTTATTAATTGATGAGAAAGAGTGAGGTATTTAATAAAATTTTTCACTTGAAGTTCAGTTCTTGGAAAGGTATTTGTAAATATAAAAAAGGTACTTTCGTTTATAAGGTTACACTTTCCCCTGTATGTCATGAAATGCATGCTACAATCATCAGACAGAAGGATCTCACCCATGATTAAAATATTGTAATGTGAATGTAGTCATTGTAGGAGAAAATATGTAGAGCCCGTAGAATTAGGTTCAAATGATTTTAGTAGATTAGTTTGTATTCGTCTTTTGATGACATCTTAATCAACTGAAACAAAATAGCACCGCAGAAACGTGTCCGCAACCCTGCCCTCTTCACTTACGTATGCTTATTCATAAAAATCGAATATGTGAATAAAAACTGGCGAACGTTATCATTCTCAAATAGAAACAGTTCTCATTACGCAGTTGAATGTAAAATAAACAATCACTCACCAGGGACAAAGTATATTTGTAATAGTTATTTCGATATCATTTACAGTAATAATCTTCACTACTGAATTATTCTGTTGTGCATTACACTCTATTAAATGCTTTAGAAGAATAGGCAGACAGTAAATGTTGTCTTCTCTTGGTTCGCGTGATTGATTTTTAATTTGAATAATGGGTAAGTTACCATTGTTAGTCTGCAAATACTCTATAACCATTTTGTATTTTTGAATAAAAAGCACATGTTGGGGTAACATTTTGAATCAATGTTTGAATCGTGATCACTCAAAAGAATGTGTGCCAAACTTTGGAGCAATCACTTCTTTGGTACTATTTTTGATATGCATACCATTGTAAACAACTTTATTTTTATTCAAACAAACTCCCAGTATAAATTGGTTATATAAAGTATATTATTGGTATATACCTTATATATATATATAAGGTATGTATACTTATATATATATAAGGTATATATACTTATATATATATATATATATATAAGGTATATATACTTATATATATATATATATAAGGTATATAAATTGGTTGCGTCATTTATTTGAGTAGCAAAACACTTGTGGTTTCAATTATTGATCCTGTGCATGTGATTCTTGAATGAATGTTTGAATAATGTGTTAGATTCTACTATCTAATCCTTCATTGAAGTAAGTAAAGTATGTAAAGGGAAGCAATTAGACGTGAATTAGAAAAACGAAGTTTCTTTGATTACAGGATCACACAACTTCCATATATTATATACTCAGAGTATCTCAGAAAAACATTTTACATTGTACTAAGGCATATAGGGGGACGTGGATGGTCACTTTTGACAATGAATATGTAGTTGAAATTATATAACGAAGTTTCATGTGTGTCATTTGCCCCTGATGGGAATGCCACTCGTCTCATACTGGTGTACGATGGATACACGAAATACTATTCTTTCCTTTATTAGTACGCATTTTTTATAAAATACGACTGATTTTTCCAAAAATTATATTTATGTATTTTATACCTCTTGTGCGTCGTTAGAATGTACATTACAGATGATTTCGTGATTTAATGCACTTGCGGCCGTACACAAATATTTCAAATGATGTAGCATCACGTTTTTTGATATCCCAAATTTTTCGTGTTTAAATGTCCGATGAAGTTTCTCAAAATCTAAAAACTTATTTCTGAAAACGAGCTCAAAATTTCCGTATTTCAGAATCGTTTAAAAATATTTTTCCTTAAAAAAAACTCTAAATTTTGAAATGAAAATTGTTTTTAAGAACCATTTTTTTCTATTCTATAATATTTTGTAATTCGATTTTGGATTCTTCCTTTAACGGACAGAAAAATGGAGAAAATGTGAAGAAACATACGTGATTTTGATTAAACACATCTACAACAAAATATTACAGAGAGAATATCATTCCACGGTGTTAATTGATCGGATTTTATAATTTTATGTACAGTTTTTTAAATTCCAGAATTTTGTTCACGAATTAGTGCGTTTATGAAGATTTTTTAATGCTAAAAAAAAGTTTGAGAATTTGGTATGGCAACGAATGCTGTTGAACATTAATGTCATAAAGAAATTCAGCGTTTCTTAAGAAATCATTAACCATATTTTCCACAAAATTGAATTTGTTTCTTACAAAGTGGCTTTTAGAAAATAGATACATTGTGCTGTCAAACAGCTTGATGAAGTTTGACATTGTAGCGAGTTATAATTTACAATATAAATAGGTTGTGACGGTGCTCACTACCAGTCATTGTTATTCCTATTCTTATTTATACAATTGGGCCAGCTAGCTCGATTTTATTCGTGCAAGTGGACGCTTTAATACTTATGATATCAGGGCTTGTCTGCTTCTATATTTTGGGCTGAAAATACTGGTCTTAAGAGAATTCGGTCAGTAAATATTTCTATTTACGTTTTGAACTTCTTAATTTACTGCTTCTGTCAATTTTGAAAATAATAATACAGTGTTTAACGAATTATATTTCAGAGACATGAAGTGCCGCCTGCTATTTATTTTCATAAATATTAAGTTTATCTCTTTCTTTCTTTTTCAATTTAAATTTTTAAAATCTTTGTAGATTATTCTTTGTTTTTACCAAACAAATTATGATAATGGTCATCAAACTCCATAAGACTTAAAATTTTTATAATATTGCATTTTCTTAATTTTACTTATGAACTAAATATTCTTGATCTTGAACAATTTACTTCTGTAAAGTCCTTTTTTTAATACTTAATTTCTGCACTTTTCTGCTGCTGATGATGGAAATACTGCAATCTTGGCGCTGTGAAGAATCATTCGGTTCATAGCGTCGTCCTTCAACCATTTCTTGGATTCCAGGCCGAATTTTTCTCTGCATACGTTTTTGTTTACCACCTGCTTCCAATCTTCCTTAGCTCTCTACGTTTGCGCCTCAAAAGTTCGCAACTACAATCACGTCATATTTTAACTAACACGACTTATATAAATAATTTAGGTGCCCTCGTTTTTCTTGCTGTTATATGTCGTCGTACGTCTCCAATGTCTCCTTTTTCCTTAGATTTATTCGTATTTTTCATTACTTCCTATTTAATCCATCGACATATTTTCTTCCAAAATGCCCTTTAGGTATTTTGACCTATTGCAGAATACAATTACAATTTGTATACTGACCATAAATTTACAAAACAGGTACAAAATAGGAGATGGTTTCTGTGATATTGAAACATATATTATTATATCCGTATTTTCAGTTTTGTCAAGTGAAATACCCCATGTTTAAACATTATTTTACATTATTGTACAAAGTAGAAGCATCACAATATTTACAAACATTTATTTATTAACCACCAAATGCAAAGATAAGAAATAAAAAAAGTTTTATTAGTTCAAACTGCTGAATAATTGACGCAAAATTCTGATAAAATCAGTTGGAATGTAATAATCTGTTCGGCTTTGGAACGACGAATTCAACGATCTTGTCGATATAAGCGGTTTAATAAATGCGTATTTGATTTTCATCAAACGCCTGGGTTAGTACAATTGTGTATACCTATTGTCTTTGTATGCCGTTTGTCTTTATCAGTAGCGTCAATGGTTTTCAAAATTAAGCTAAAAGACAAAAAGCTCCACTGCAAATGCTATTATAACGCTGTCAGCAAAAACACAAAAGGTATTCGAATTTATGAATATTTGTGGTATAAGCTTATATTCATCTCATTTCTGATGATTCAATAAATGTAAAGGGAAATATTTATTACAACAAAAAAGTTGGTTCTGGGCACAAACTTTCTCCCTGTTATGTTACCGGACACTAAAAATAATTGCAATCATACAATTTCGTGTGTGTTTTGTGCAAATGATCACCTATCAGCAAACTGTGAACAAAAAAACTCCACTCCTACATGTAAACATTGTCTCGGAAGCCATAGGGCTAACACTCGAATCAGTAGAATTTCCATATTATCGAAAAATTTGAGATAGTAAAAGAAATAATCCAAATGACAGACTTAGAAACAATCCTACTCCCCCACAGTTCAATACAACAAACTTTCCAACACTACCTCCAACCTACAACATACCTAATTTCTCACATGCATCAAATATCAACCACCAACGAAACTCCACAAACACAAATCACCAAACAATATAACAACCAGCAGAAAATACAACAATTTCAATATTGGTAACTCATTCATACAAAACATCGCTCAGTTTATAACCAATCACATCTTTAATTTTATAAAAGCATTAATACCAACAATTATACAGAATATCCAACAATCGATTTCTATGTCATTTAGCAACAATTATGGATTACCATAATGATATAATTAATATAATTACCAATGGCAATGCC
This sequence comes from Gryllus longicercus, assembly GCA_038098605.1. Lineage (NCBI taxonomy): Eukaryota > Metazoa > Arthropoda > Insecta > Orthoptera > Gryllidae > Gryllus > Gryllus longicercus. The sequence continues at coordinate 105,674 of JAZDUA010000176.1, read as the reverse complement.
AATGGCATTATCAACAAAAAAGCCGAATTACAACACTTCCTACATGCTAACAGAAATGATATAGCATGCATAACAGAAACACATCTCAACCAAGAATCCTCATTTTTTATTCAGGGATACACAACAATCAAAGCAGACAGACAAAACTAGAAAGGAGTAGGAGTAATAATACTAGTAAAATGCAGTATAACTCATTATCAGATTACTCTACCACATACGGTCGAATTCGAAACAGCAGCAATAAATATAAAGTATAATAATAACAGGATAATAACAATAGTGACAGCCTCCAAATATAAAAATCAAAAATTGGAACATCTTCACATAATTACAATTACCAAATCCATTCATTATTGCAGGTGACCTAAACTGAAACACTTCTGATGGGGATGTCGGGTTACGAATCCCGCTGGTAAATATTTATACAACATAAAAAAGAACCTGAATCTCAACAAATTATCACCAACCAAACCCACTTTCTTCCCATATGATCCAAACAAAAGTCCAGGCATACTTGACATGGCAGTCACAAATATTAAAACTCAATTCATTTCTATAACGTACCATGAACTAGAATCATACCATTTACCAGTAATAATATCAACTCGCGTAGAAAAGCCTCCTCACCTTCCCCCCCAACTAAAATACTTATAACATTAATCTATACTTTAAATATTCTGTAAATAAATCCATACCTCCATTTCACAATCTGAACCCTCCCCAAGATATTAACCAAGCCATCATGACCTTCAACAATATAATAATTAGTAACACTAACAACAGTCATATTGAAAAAAAGCTTAGATGTTAACAAACTAATGCACAGCTCCCAACTAATATAATTAACTTAATCTGAATAAAAAATAGAAAAAGAAGAATTTGAAATTCCCTAAGAATTCCTTCTTTAAAAAAGAATTAAAAAATTAAATATTATTTGTAAAATGGTTCTAAACATATATAAACAAGAACAATACAATGCCTATATCAATAGCTTAAATACTAAAAATCACTCTCTATGGCAGTTTACTAACACACTTTCACTCCCAATAACTCCCCCAAAGATCCGAAACACGACGAAAATATGACAATGTTCAATTCTCCCCTATATGATTTCCCCACAAAATACAATTCATATCCCCTAATGTAATAAGAAAAATATAAAAGGATATGCCAAATAAAAAAGCACCAGGCCATGATCGGATCAATACAATCATTTTAAAAAATCTACCAGAGAATGCCATTGCTTTTCTAAATAATATTTACAACTCTGCATTGAGAACAGGATATTTTCCTGAAACATGGAAACACTTAGTCATTCACCCAATAGCAAATCCAAACAAGATTCACTCAAAAGCAGAGAATTATAGACCTATCAGCCTGCTATCTATAATGTTAAAAATCTTAGAGAAATTAATATTCATCAGATTGAATAATAATATCAAGAAAACAAATAGTATACCACAGCACCAGTTTGGCTTCAAGTCACAATACTCTACCACCCACCAACTATTAAGTCTTACGGAACACATTCACACTGCATTCCAAATGGGACAACATACCGTCGCTGCATTCGTAAACATCTCGTAAGCATTCGACAGAATATGGCATCCAGCTCTCTATTTTATATTAATTTCAAGAGGTACATCCAAATATCTAGTATTTGTTATCCTTAGCTATATAACAAATAGAACATTTTCAGTTTCTGCTGGGGTTCCCCAAGGTTCACCACTTTCCCCCACGTTGTTCAATTTACACACAGCAGATATTATTACTTCAGCACAAATAAACACTGCACTGTACATCTCAGGGAAGCAATTAACAACTCTTCAAACACAGCTTCAGAATCACTTAAATTTACTAGTAAACTGGGTTAATGTCTGAAAAACAAGTTATACCCAACAAAATCTGTAGCAAAAATATTCACATTAAAACCATTCACACACCCTCTTTCATTCTTCATAAATAGCGACATCATCAATTCGACACCTACTAATAAAACAATAATATACTTGGGGTAAAACTTCGGTACTCGCCTCAACTGAAAGCAACATATAGAAATAAAAACACTGCAAACCAAAACTAAACTAATTCAACAACGACCCTTACTGAATCAACAAAGTCAACTCTCCATATCTAATGCTCTATTTCTCTACAAAACAATAATCCGGTCGACATTACTTTATGTTTGTTCTATCTGGACCAATGCTGCTAATACCAACCTAAACAAGAAACATGTTATCCAAAATAAATTCTAAAGATTAATCACAAAAGCACCATGATTCTTCAGTCACAATCAATTGCATAATGATTTAAATATAAATACAATAAAAAATCAAATATCCTACCTCGCACACAATTTTTACACTAACCTTCCCCTAATTCAAGCATAATTCTTCTATAAACTAGGCAACACCCCCAATTATTAAACGATAATTAACAACAGATATTCCCTCCATTCATTTTATAAAATATTCGCAAACTTGGAATAATACTTATCTGAGGTACTTCCTGCTTCCTCTCACACTATATATTTTTTAATATTATTGTTATACAATTGTAATGTATAATTTAATGTTAGTGTAAGTTAGTATAATATAGAACATTTGCACAGTTAATATGTACACTTAACATATTACCACCAATGTCTACGAAAAATAAAAATACAATAATAATAAAAGGAGTTCGAATAAGAAACTGAAAAGCAAAGTTCAAGCCTCTCTCATATTACTGATGGAAATGTTCATCGAAGAGGAAATAATAATGCTCGTTTGTACATGATGTTCGACAGTAAATTTATTTTCGAGCAAAGGCGATTTCTTTGACCGAAAAACTGGATTTGTGAGTTCTCGATACCGAAACTGGGGATAAGTGCTTCTTATGTAATAAATTATTTTCGCTAATACGTTGAGTAGTCTGAATCCTCGTTTTGTGAATTCTTAAGAAAAATTAGTTTTTTGGTCAAACTTACGTCTATTTGTCTGTTAGCAACGTCAGCAGATATACCATAGTCAGGATTTTCACCAAAATTGATATTCGTCTATGTAAAAAATATCGATGTTAAACATAAAAAACAAGAATGTTACTTTTTTAACAGCGACAATAACGGCGGGTTATGCAAGAATAGAGTAGAATGAAATATGCAACATGCCAGTTATACGACAAAGTATGTCCTGATATATCGCCACTAGTTTTCTTTACTGCTGTATTTTTTGTGTAATGTAATAATCGATCGGTGGCTGTAAAAAACAGCCTTCGTGTAGTAACGCAAATGTCCAGGAAATCATTTCAATGCATTGCAAAACACATGTTAGAATAGTCCTTAAATACATGAAGTTTACTTTTCAATATATTGCAACTTATTCAGGGTCTGCCATTTAACCCTCTATTCCCATACGATACTTTTCTGAGTATCGTAATTAAATTGGCAGTCCGGCTCGAGCAGCCGTGGCGAACACTTCGTGTTGAGGCAGCTCTTATCTTCAGACGTGCCTGCCGCTCAGAGGGTAGTTCGTGCTTATCGCAGAGTTCGAAGATAAGACCCTTTTTTTATTTATTACCTCTTGTTCGGCATTACTGCCTTTCAGGGGTGTTAGCATTTTACAAAATAATGATTTGATATTCGTTCTCACACAAATTGTCGTGAATATTACAGGCTGTGTTCAATGTATAATTTTGAAAATTGATTTGATGTGAATTTATTTTTATAATTCATTGAATAAAATATTTATACGTTATTATTTTATATTAATAGCTGTTGGGAATTAATGACGTTGAGTATTTATGGAGGTCTGAGTTTATCCTTTGAAAATCGTGAGCATATTCTATTTTGTTTTGGGTAGCTTTTGCCGAGTTTGAGGTTGGGCGTGGCTGGAGATCCTGGAAGAGTATCAAAGAACTTGTGAGAGGATTTTAGGATGTGTTCTTGTATCGACTCAATTCGTAATTCTCTGTGAAGTTGTTTGTTACTAATAAACCAGGGAGCCTTAGTTATTTTATTAAACATTTATTTTGAATGATTTGTAGTTTTTTGACGTGAGTTTTTGCTGCATTACACCAAATTGGGCTAGCAAACGAGATTGTTGGTCGTAATATCGATTTATAAATTGTAGTTCCACATTCAATACTTAGAGTTTAGAAGAGGATTAAGTTTAGCAATTTTTGCGTACGTTTGTTTGCAACTGTTTTGATGTGGTCTTTCCAAGTTAATTTTGCATCTAACATTAGTCCTAAATATTTAACTGCCGTTTGTTTGGGAAGCCATTTTATTATTTAATTTTGAATTTTAAGGGTGGGAGGAGTCGGTGGTCTTCGAACTGTGAAGGTTTTTGCTTGAGATTTGTGCGAGTTTATTTTGATTCTCCACTGTTCAGACCAGGTGATATATGTTGATAAGTCGTTCTGAAGGTTGTCGTAAGCACAGAGTATATCCTCGTGGGCTGTGAATAATGCGGTTTCGTCAGAGAAGAGGGCGATTTCTGAGTCAGCTGGTTTTGGGATATCCGATAAGTATATGCTGAAAAGTAAAGGTGATAGGCATGATCCTTGAGGGACACCGGCTATAGGTTGACATTGATTAGAATAAGTAGAATTGATTCTTACCAGGAAATGGCGATCTGCTAGAAAGCTGTCGATAATTTTATAGAGGTAGTTTGGTGAACCCAGACGTTGTAGTTTAAATAGTAATCTGGGATATCATATTTTTTCAAATGCCTTTTCAATGTCTAGAAATATTGCTAAGGTGTTTGTGTTGATGGAAAGCATTAGCCATGAATTCTGAGTCTCAGGAGTTGTGCGTTGATGAGTATTTATTTCTAAATCAGAATTGAATATGAGGTATAGCCTTTTTTTGTAACATATTTATTTATACGCGTATATATTAGCTTCTCGAATAATTTGCCAAGAGTTGGAAGTAAACTTATCGGTGTATAATAGGATGGATTTTGGGTGTCTTTCCCTGGTTTGTTGATAATAGCAGTTTTCCAATTTTTAGGAAAATGGCTTAATCTTAATGCCGAATTGAAAATGGCGGTTAAAGCCGCGATTGCCTTTGTCGTCAGTGCTTTGAGGGATTTATTGCTAATATTATCATATCCTGTTGCCTTTCTAGATTTTAATTGATTAATTGTTTTTCTAACTTCAGATGGTGAGATAATTTAGATTTTTCCTGGGACAGTTGTAACTTGTTTCACTGATTCAAGTAAAATGTAATTGTTGAATTAGTTGTTGCTAATTGGATTAGGAGTGAAGGTTTTCTGAAAATGTTTGGCTAGTAAATTAGGCTTGTTATTGTCTGAGTACGCAATTTGTGTGTCTCTTTTTAAAATTGGGATTTCTGCTTTTTCTTTGGTGATTCGTCTGATCGTAGTCCACATTGGTCTGCTATTGGGGTGAATTTGTTTTATTATATTCTGATATTCAGAATAACGAAATTGTTCTAGCCTATATTTAATTATATTGGAAATTTTATTCAATTTTACTTTAAGGTCTGGTCTCCTGGTTGTTTCCCAATATCGTCTAAGGTTAAGTTTAGTTTTGATTAGGTTTACTATTTTTAATGGAACTGGTTTTCTAGTTTTAATACTTGCGGAACATTGTGTTGTGGACTGTTCAATTGTTTTCTGTATCGATTGAGTTATATGCAGTACTTGCATATCTAATTCATCGTTGGCCTGAATTTTACTAGGGTATATTATATTGTTGTCAATTAGCTCCTTAAACTTATTCCAATTAATTCGTCCCAATGTTTCCTTACGTTGTAATATTTAAGCTAACGGCTAATTTGAGTAGTTTATTTTGATAATTACTGGGGAGTGATCTGAGTCTAATTCCGGCAATACTGTTTGAATCAAGGGCAAATTGAAATTTTTGGTCAATACTATATCTAGTATATCCGGAATCACATTACTGTTATATGAATAGTGTGTTGGAAATTGGGGGGCCAGAATATGAATATCCTTGGATACTGCGTAGGTAAATAATTTTGTGCCGTGATTGGAAGTGGAATTGCATCCCCATATTTGATTTTTACTGTTTAAATCGCCAGCTAATAGAATACTATTGGTATTGTTTTTAAACATTTCATTATAAGCTTTTAATGGGAATTTTTTATTTGGTGGTTTATATGCCGCAACTATTTCGTAATTATTGCTACCTATATTTATTTTTATTGCTATTGTTTCGGTCTGGGCTGTTTGGACTGTGAATCGCTTGATGCTTAAAGTTGTGAGATACTAGTATGGCTACACCTCCTGAAGCTATTTCTGAGGTTCTATCGTTTCTATATATTTTGTAATCTGGTATTTTAAATTTTTCATTTAGTACTAAGTGTGTTTCTGTAACACACGCAATATGTATTTTGTAGTGATGTAAAAATTGTTCAACTATTATCTGCTGTCTTTTAATACCATTAGCGTTTCAATTTAATATTTTTATTTCATGTGTTTTATTTGCCATTTTGAAAAAACTGGCATTAACGACTGTACTATGTTTTGGATTTGGGGTATTATAACTGAAATTATTTGATTTACTATTGTGTTTACGAGTTGAGTTATGTCTATTTAAGGATGTGGGTTTGAAGGTAGTCGTTCTGTTTGCCAGGCTGTTAGTTTGCGTTGTGGGAGACCGAGAAAGTTTTCATTGTTTAAATTAATAGAAGATTGCTCTTGTGTTTCGATTACCTGATGCGATTTGTTAGAGTTTTTCTTTCAAAGGAAATCTGCCCATGACCTACGAGCATCTTGGTATACACGGCAGCCTTGGTAATTTGATGTGTGACCCTCATCTTAATTAACACAAATCGGTTTGGAATTTTTAGGAACAGTACATTTTGAATAGTGATGGTGACCATCACCGCGAACATGACAATTAGCTTGAGAGTGACCGAATGTTTGCATAGTACAGGTGCATTACGTTTGATTCTAGGTTGAATTTGAATTATTCAATTCATGAATTTGTTTACATTGTATATAGATTTTGCTTCTTCAGTCTCTGTTAAGTCCATGGCACAAGTTTGTAGTGGCTGTCTTTGTTTATTATATAACCTACATATTTTAATTACTGGGTAAATGAGCCGTTTGAATTCTTCGAATATTACACTTTCTTTAAGAGATTCTGGTATTCCCTTAAGCATATCTGAATATATTATCATCGAAGGGTCCTTGTACGTATAAAACGACACTGATTTACCTTCACAAAATTTCTTATAGATTCTAAAGTCCTCTATATCGGTGAAGAAAACATTGATTCCATTCTGACATGTTCTAGGGGGAAAATCGTTTTTGGCTACTGATTTGATATCATCTAATATTATTTTGTAGTTTTTATCTAGTACATGTATGGGAGGGATTTTCACTAATGGGGTAGTATTGACTGGTTCATTTGTAGTTTCATCTTCCGTAAATATTTCATATCTATTAGAAACTGGTACGCCATACATATCACGATAATCATAAGTTCTTTGTCTTTTAGCAGAGTTCTTTTCTAATATATTGAGTTCATTGCTTACATTTTGTTGATGGGGTTGGCTGCGTAGCTGCAATTGTGAAGAATGTTGAAACTGCGGAGCCTGTTGAGAATTCTGTTGTTGTTGCAGTAGAGGAATAGTTATGCGTTGTTCGTGAAGATATTGTAGGAACTGTTTTTGTTGGTATTGCATCATTTTCCATTGTTGCTCTGCCTGAAGTTGGAGGTTTTGTTGAGTTTGAAGATCTAATTGCTGCTGGGTGGCTGTATTGCACTCGGTCATTTCAGTGTTTGAATTTACACCACTGTTTGTATTATTTAGCGCGTCTAGGGCATTTTAATTGCTTCCGCTGTTGAGTCTATACTTGGGGCCATGAACACTGATAGAATGGAGGGCAGTAGTCAATGTGTTTTAATCACTGGTAGTTCACTGAATAATGCTCTGGCCGAGAGCAGATCATAAACTTTTAAACACGAACTGATCGCACTTATTGAATTTTTTTATATTTAGCACTTTATAGCGAAAAGAGACTATTCATTAGATGTTTCACTGCACTAGCCACACTTGGTACTAGCAAAGAGACCACTGCGATGTGAACTGCGATAAGAGCTGCCTCGGGCACTGTGCGCTCTACTCGGCGGTTCGAACCGGAATGTGAAGATAAGACCCGGGGCTGCCGGTGCCGCCAGTGCCGGGTCGAAGGTGCAAAAGTGTACCTATAAACTTTTGTTCAGATTTGTAGTGAGAGTGAAATAGAATTACTAGTGAAGTGAACCACATGTTGAACGGCGATGTCCTCTTAGGGGGACATATCTATAGGTCAGTGCAAATATTAAACAATGAAAATGCAGAAGAAATGTATATAGACCCAAACAGTGCTCCCGCAACTCTGTAAGACGAGTTCGCAAAAATTCACAATACGAGCAACTACTACAACAACATGAAGTAACGCAAAATCAGCTTCAAGACCAAATACAGCAAAACCAAATGCTACTTTGCCAAGCCTACTTAACTTCAATGCAAATGGAATAAAGAGACAAGAAAATTTCTTCCGGCATTTCTTAAATGAGCATAAAGTAATAATAGCATATTTAACAGAAACTCACCTGCTACCAGGTGAACGTTTTTCAATACTGTGACGTCACCAAATTTTATTATAATAATTTTATTATATTAAGATAGTTTTCTCTACGGAAAGAAAGTAGGCGCAAGACTGGGGTGTCACAAGGGGTTCTTTTCACCGGCCGCCGTCGCCAGCTGCCCCGACAGGCCGCCAAAAAGGGTGCCGTCCGCAGCAGACAACAAGTCGCTCGTCGCACGCCCTTCGGCAGGGTGGCGATCCGCAGGGAAGGATCCCCACTCCCCCCCTTCGGGGAGCCCCCGCCCACTTAGCCAAACAATGACCGCCCGCGTCTTGGCCCGGAGACAGACCCCGCCTGCCGGCCATTTGCCACGCGCCCGCGCAAGGTATCTCCCTACAACACTTCCGGAAGTCCTAGAGGTATTGTTAATAGCTCGCCCGTCGCCGGCTGCCGATTACGGCACCGATGAATTATATTTTCGGAAATGAAGCCGCCTGAACACGTGTTCGGGCAGCTGCAAGCGATGCTTCTAGAAGTAGAGAGAGAGATCGCCCTGGAAAATTCCAGAACAGTGCGTCCCGATTGGGTGACAAAATATTGCGACGCAAATAGTTTCGGCCTATGAGACATCACCCCATGAGGAAAGGGGCAAAGGTACGGGTCTTGAGACGTTTTCGGGAGCGGGAAACGAAGGTGAGCTCGGCCGGGAGCTGAGTTGAGAAAACATTAAAAGGGAGAAATTGTAGAAGAAAAGAGGTGGCTATTAGATAAGGCTCGGTGGAGTTAGGAGCATTATTAATTTCGGCTCGAGGGCTGAACTTGGCGACCGAGTGCAATTTTAACCGAACCAAAGACCCGCGCAGACGACGTGTCAATTTGCGTTCGTCGCAGTGCCGTCTCGGGCCCATTCAAGCCCGCATTACGCCCGCCCGGCGCCCGTGTTCATCGAGCTAACTCTGAGCCCGCCCGCCTTTGACGACTCCGAGCCATACCGCCAGCTGAGAAGCACCGAATGGGGAATCGGTGCCCTGACCACCGCCCTGCCGTCGCCGCATCACGTCGCCAGCCCTCGCCAGAGCGAAGGTGAATCACGAGACGAGGACAGCCATCCAGCCGGTCTGCGGAGGCGCCGACAACCAGCGGTGATAATCCGGTATTTAACCGAAGACGAACTCCCTATCCCTGATTACGTCACGGGGTTCCTTCGCTGGGTAGTCTGGCGAAAGTTTCAGCGTTGCCGCGCTCAGGCAGTTTTTTTACTTATTGTAGATAAAACCCCAAATGTTAGTGTTAAGATATTTCTTCCTAGCTATTAAAACTATGAGCTCATTGCGTACAATTGGTAGGCAGTCTTTGTCGCTCTTTTGCGACGTGTAACTTCCCTGGCAGCTAATGTCAGGAATAAATTAATTTTTTGCCCAATTAACGAAATGATTTAATAGATAATCTCCCTTATCTTCCATCCATTCATTATAGGAATAAACCAGCGACCCGACTGAGCTATAAAAGTTACAATAACCAATTTCAAAATTTACCGTAATTATCGGATTTCAACAAATGCTTGAGGGAAAGTAGCAATTATAGTTCGAAAAGATATTAAGCATTGTCAAGCTCCTTTTCCTCACTCAGTAGACATGGAAGCAATAGCAATTAACATCAGTTACAATAAATCGGAAGTAGTTATCATTGCAGCATATAAAAAAAAATAACAAAAACTTTCCAACAGAATACGGCCAAAAATTTTAACAATATCCTCGATTTATATTGATGGGTGACTTAAATAGCAAAAAAAAAGGGCCTTGGGCTGCAATGTGACTACACATCAACGTACCAAACTGCTTAATCTCATTAACGCAAGCGGTTACAACATTAGTATTCATGCCCCTATAGAACCCACCCTCTAGCCAACAGATCCAAACAAGAGAGCAGACATTCTAGATATGATCATTACAAAAGATATAACCACACCGATCTATCAGAAAGTAGTACCGGATTTAGATTCTGGCCATTCTCCCATTCTCATATCGTTGGGTACCTGACACACTCTTTAGAGAAAATACCGGAAGAAATCAATGGTAAAATTAACTGGAATCATTTTCGTGACTTAATAACTAGCTGTTTAACGTACACATGTAACATGATCTCAACTGAAGACATAGATATTGAATTAAACAAACTCACTAACTGCATACAACAGTCATTAAAAACGCGCATGTACCTTTCTATCAGATTAACAGAAAACCCAAAAACGACACTGCCTAAAGAACTTCTTGACCTAATTAAAAAGAAAAGAAAAATACGACATATTTGGCAATCCAATAGAAATACCAACAATAAACGTGAACTAAATCACATCTCAAAAATTGTCAAACAAACAGTGCATGAAGTCAGATTTTTAGACTTTTATAGATTTCTAGGCCAACTTCAGACCAATACCAGACCAAAATGGAAAAAAATTTAAAGTATGACAAAATAACGTACAGAGCTGCCGCCTTTGAAGAATATCGGTAAGATAGTATACTCAGACGCTGAAAAGGCGAACGCCTTAGCAGAATATTTAGAAAGTATAATCATCCCAAATCTCATAGAATATCCCACTTTCAATTCAGAAGTAGAAGAATACATGAAACTATCTATGTACACTGTCCCAACAAAGATAAAATTCATTTTTCCTTCAGAAGTGGCGAATATCATGAAGATTTCAAAGACTAGAAAAACACCCGGGTACGACAATGTCAATAACAAAGCATTAAAAGAACTTTCTCGACAGTCAATAGCAATAATAACAGCGATATTTAATGCTTCGTTAAGAATAGGATACTATCCGATAGCATGGATTCTGTTATACTTCCATTCTGCAAATCAGGCAAAAACCCAAAACCTCCAAGCAACTACAAACCTATCAGCCTTCTCCCTTCCAAAGAAAAAATGTTTGAAAATCTTGTTTCAAATACACTGCAAATATACTAGACAAAAATTAATGCAATTCCAACCCCAATTCGGTTTTAGACCGAAACATGCAACTACCCATCAACTGCTGCCTACGTGTCGAGCACCTACTAAACGGTTTTCACAATGAAAAGCACACAGTATCTTTTTAGACGTCTCACAGGCATTCGACCGAATCTGGCACCAAGGATTACTGTACAAACTACAAGAAATTGGCACATCTGATTATCTGCAGAAACTAACTCAAAGCTCTCTCTCAGACAGATATTTTTAAGTGAGGATAAATAATGTTATGTCACCGCTTTACCCAATTCTCGCAGATGTCCCACAAGGGTCGGTTCTTTCACCAACACTTTCTCCATATTTACAGCAGACTATCCTACTCCACACGAAGCAAGTATAGCTCTTTATGCGGACGACACCGCTATTTCACTTCACATACAGATATAAACTATGCTTATATACTTTCCTATATTTACAGTTATACGAACTGGACCTAAAAATGGAGAATGAAAATTAACCCCTTAAAATCACAATCTAAAATATTCACTCTCAGACGTCCCCCTTCCCTACAACCCTGCGAATTAACTGCACTGATGTTCTCTGGTTTTCTCAGTCTTCGCCAGCCAAATACCTAGGTGACTTACTGGACAAACGACAAACGTGAAACCGCACATTCAATCAACAGCCTAGAAGATACGTGCGAAAGTTCTAAAGCTCTACCCGTTTATCAACAGAAATTCCACCCTCAGTATAGAAACTGGGCTACTCATCTATAAAATGATAATAAGACCCACAATGACATACGCATGTTCAATATGGCGCAACATAGTACCAACCAATCTTTACGTTTTACAGACTATCCAAAATAAATATCAAAGACAAACCTTGAAAATCCTCTAGTTCATTTCAATTTCACAAATCCACCGAGAGTTTAAATACCTCTCCTCTCAGAATTCATGTCACAAACCTCTGAAAAATATTATTCTCTCGTCCCAGCATGCCCCAACACTCCAATATTCAATCTCGGCCAAAACGCACATTGTCCATCATGCATTAGATCCAGACTCCCCAAAGATCTCTTTCGCCTACCCTAATTCATAAAATTATTTGCCCCCTCTTCCCACATGCACTCTCCCTCCTCCTCTAAACCACAATTCCAAACTTCTCTTAGTGAAGATATCCAAATTGGAAATTTAAATAATAGTGTTCGGAGACCCGCATTTGTCTGAGGATGACCAAGTAAAATCATTGGATGTAACATAGTACCCGTCAAAACCCCCGAAAGACAAAAGTCGAACGGGAAGAAAATAAATTTAAACAAATTGAATTCGCATGAGACTGTTACTGAATATATTTAAAGTTTATTTTTTATGTTAAAAGTTTATTTGTTGATACATTACGGGAAGTAAGTTTTCTCAATATTTATTAGAAAGAAGTAATCGCAAAGTGTCACACTTATATGATACGTCAATTTATGGAATGAAAAGTCTTAGGAACTTATCTTAAAAATATGGAACTTAGGTCTCCATATTTGATCAACAAATAATTATATAGTATACAGGATATCCGGGGAGGAAACATCGAAACTTTGAAAATAAGCTCTTAAGACATTTTTAACCTTTTTTTGTCTAATAAACTACTTGGATATTCCGAATAGCTAAGCCGCTTTAAGAACTCAAAAGGTGGTTTGAAAAAGTGCTTCCTAGACAACAATTTGCATTGCAGATGTATAGAAACACTCCAGAAAAGTGTATATTATTTACAAAATAAATTGTTTATTATGTAAAAAATAAATAAATATATTTGTGCTGAAAGAAAAATTACATAGAAATAAAAAGCAGTCGAATTTTGTAAATTAGGTGCTTTTTTATTTCTGTGTTATTTTTTCTTACTGAACCAATATATTAACTTATTTATTAAATAATAAAGATGTACATGGAGTGTTTATGGAGTGTTTATATGCTTATGCAATGCAAATGTTTGCCTAGAAATCATTTTTTCAATCCAACTTTTGAGTGCTTATTGCGGCTTAACCATTCGGAATATCCCAACAGTATATTAGAAAAAAATATGCTTAAGAGCTTATTTACGTAGTTTGACGTTTCCTTCCCGGCCACCCTGTATTTTGTGTGAGTGTGTATGTGTGTAGTTTACCACGCTGCAGAAAGAGCATTGGAATAACACTAATCATGTTCGTCAATGGTTGATTATCATTTTTAACCGCGCCCACACTTTGATATGCAGATCACATGCATATTGCAATTTCATATTCCATCCCGATGATCTGAGAGCATGAAGCGTGCAGTGCAGACTCACATTAATTTCGTAGTTCAGGAAGTCCCACAAACACGCATGTGCAGTAATTAGTACGCCCTGTGCGAAACTCGGCGGCAAGTTGCGCGGGGCCCAGCCGGCAACTCCGCTTCCGCGGCGGCGCATGGCGGGGCGGGGCGGGGCGGGGTGGACAGGGGCGGCACGGGAAAGGGTAGAGATGGAGTGGGGAAGAGAGAACAGGTCGGGGACGAAGCAGTGGTGTATTTCGGGGCGAGGCAAAGTCGAACGAGGTGAGAGACGGGGAGGGTGGAATGGGGGCCTGTTTGTCATACCAAACGAGAAGCGGGGGTCGCAACGGAGCGGAGCGAAGCGGGGAGTGGCAAGACAAGCCGCGGGAGGTGGGCGTGATGGGTGGGGCTGGGCGAGGCTGGTCGGAGGTAGGTGGGGTTGGGTGGCCCTGGCCGGTGGAGCATGGATCATGGTGGAGCTGAGTGGGGCTGGGGGACAGGGGCGGCGGAGACATCGGCCAGAACAAGCAAGAGTGAGGCTGGGCGACTTGAATCGGGACGGAATGGCGAGGGGTTGGGCGGGACAGCGAGGAGAAGAGGTGAGGAAGGTGCAGTAGGGCCATCAGAATTTGGAGCGAAACACTCTTGGAAGGCCCGTCATGCAATGCTTCCGGGAATCTGGGGGAGGGTTGGGGAGACCTCGCCTGAGGCAGATGGGCGTGCAGTGGAACTTTTTATGTGAATGCATAACGCAAAGGAGGGTAATGTGTTTTGGTGTCATGTTTGTTTGTCCGTGTTTATCTTTTTAAATATTGAACCAAACCAATGCCATTTGAATGAAACACTTAAATCTCCAGAAAATATTTACACCACGCTATAATTTGTGAAAAAATCGTTAGTCTGGGAAAATTTGGAAATGGTTGTAAAACTGGATATTTTCCTAAAAATAGTACAGATCTACTTTTTTCTCAATTGCTGTGTGTTGAGTTTTTTTTAAAATTTGTACTTTATTACGGAATTTCTCCGATCACCACCAGGCCGGAATGCCGGAGCAGCCCCCTAACAAAAGGGCCACGATCTTTCCTTCCTGTTCCTTGTCCTATCCTCTTTCCTTACACACACTTACAGTCACACGCACTCCACAAGCACACATGTCGGGAGACCGGTCGGGAGATTAGAGCTTGTCATGGTTGGTGCGGCGCCCGCTGGTCGGAGATACCTGGTTGAGGAAATCCCCGGAAGCCAACGTATGTCCGCTCCTCTGCTCGCCTTCCATCGGGGAAGATCACCGACATCTCTCGCAGTACAAACACGTACGACACTTACGAGATTTAGCAGCTGATAATTGTTTCAGGCTAAATCACAGAGCTGATAAATTCAAGCTTGCTTCAATATTTCCTTTGAATAGTGTGAAATAATATACAAATCCTGTCAGTAAAAATTTAAAAAGTGGAAACCGGAAAAAGAGAGGTAAATTTGTTTCACGAAATGAGTGGCCTACTACGAATTCCAAGTGGAATGGCCTGGTGTGATAGTTTTGTCTTTGAATGTGTTCGGATCTTTTTCAGAAAAATGAAAACCGTCTCCATACGCAATCGCTGCGTGTGTACTTCAGCGTTCTCTAAAAACCGGATCAGCTCATAATCACGTTGCAATCTTCTTTTTGTATGTATCGATGTAGATAACAGATGTGTGATCAAAGCAACATAATGAACGTTGAACTAGTTCTTCACCCTGCCTTCTACCCTGCCTTCTCTGGCCCACGGAAAAGACGCATGTGCAGAAAATTATTAAACTAATTTTACTATTGTTTTAACTCAAAAATATAAAATATTTTAAGACAAACTTGCAGAAAAAGATTGTAATTTTCTCAGTACATGCAAGATTAATTCTTTAAAATATAATATTTTCCTTCACTTGTATTGCAATTTATTTTGGGATTCGCCATTCACCCCACCTCTATGGGTGTTCTACGTGTATCGAAATGAAATTGGGAATGCGACAGTGAATGGCATTAAGAATCGTACATTTTCTTTATCCAGCACATACGAGGCGTGTTTTTAAAGAAAAAAAAAACGTTTTCGATAAATACTCATAAAAAATTGATTTAAAAACAACATTTATGTTTACATAAATGAGCTTTGCTTACACTATTTTTCCACATAGTTGTCATCTTTTGTATCTTTGAGTCCTAATTACCATCGCATCTTCTTGTTATTTTGTGGTATTTTCTGTCTTAGTATTCGTGTCAACTTGTACTCTTATTATCAATATTATCAGTATAATTCAAGGTCTTATAGAATAAAAACAATTGCATGTTCCGCTGATTCTTTTCCGGTGAAAAAAAAACACGTCTCTCGTCAGTTGGATGAACAAATGTTTCCTGTGGCATGTTGCTGGGAAAAGCTTTGATTCAGTGTTTTTTCACGATTTAACTTCTTCTATAACTTCCAGAAAATTGTGCTGATATTGAGGTGAGAGCCTTGGATATTTCCGAATACCAAAGAAAAAATGTCTATATTTTTTAATACAAACGCAAAAAAATTAAATTTATAAATTGACGAGTTGATAATACAAATTACTTCCCTGCAATTGCGTCCAATTTTAAATATCAGGACTTAAGTCTACCAGTCGGCCCTCCAAATTCCAGTCCACTCGCTGTTCAAAAATGATACACCAGGAGTCAGGAAGAAAAACAACGTATGATGAACTCAAAGCTAAAACATTTTGAGAAGTTAGCTAATGTTATGAGGAACATGGAAACACATGTATTGGTGGCCATTGGGGAATGAGTACACCGCTAATTCTTGTTGTATATTGTTTGTAAGATAGCCACGGTGTAAGACAGAGGTATGCCATACCGATGTGGCGTCTCAAAATATACTCCATATTAAATTCAAAGTGTCATTTTTTAAATGACCGCTTGTATTATAAGCTCAATGCCAAATTTTTGTCTAATAGTAGAAAATTCTTTCTCATTGTCAATTGTGACCACGCCATACCGTTTCGGCGTTAGTAGCTGCCATATTGATTCAAAGTCGTCCAATTTGTCACTAGGGCATAGGGCATACATAATACTAGATGCACAGGTACACTCCCGACAAAAAAATACTTTCTCAATTGTTTTAATGTCTACAAGACGAGTCTGTAAGTGCCATACCTACTGAATGCCTCAAATGTGAGAAATTAACAAAGGAAAATATAACATATCCCAAAATATAAATATGTTTAGAGTATTCTTATTTTAGACAGAACATGGTAATACATTTTTGTGAATATATTCGATTTCATCATTGCTTTAATGGTATTATGTGTTTTTACGTAATATCTCCGGGATTAATCTTGAATATTTTCTGAGTCAATTACCCAAAATGATAGAGCTGTTGAAATAAAAATAATGAAAATATGAAGGGGATGTACACAAATTGAGTTTAATTTTGTGCCAGTGTTCTTAATGTTATTAAGATGTATACATTGTTTGAGAGCACGTGTTGTCTGTCTCACAAACAGAGAAGGAGACACAGAAATCACAACTATTAAGACACAAAAGTACATTTTAGTTATCTATTAAAGATACATGTTTGACAACCCCAACATCTTAGATACTCCACCCAGATAATATCTCAGTACCAGTGCATATGAATCTACCTAAAATACTATTTAAAAATACCATATACTAGTATTTCTCCTAAAATACTATATAAAATACCGTATAGTAGTTCTTTTATTATACTACATATTGTTCCTATTACGTCATACAAACTTGCAAATCATCGGTTCACTTCATTTTTTTATTGTTGTTAAGATTATACAATTATTTCCCAGCTCTAACAAATGATTTTATGACAAATTAAAAAAATAGGTTTTTGAGTATGGCGACCATTTAATGACATCGTATAGATATGTCATTGTATCTAAGTATGAAAATGGATCACGGAGAGACCTACAGTTTTGGCTTTGAGCTTATCATATGTGATTTTTTTTGCTGGCTTTCGGTCTATGATCCTAATAACCTCCTGAGTCTACGACAGAGCATAGTGTGACACCCCCACGCATCTACAGGCGACGTGGGATCGTCGGAAAATGCGCGGTTAGCGGCCCGGGCTTAGCTCAGTCGGTTCTATTCCCTTTACTCACTTAAAAATTAGGTGATGGAAGGAATTGTTAACTAAATTCATGGGCATTCAAAATAAACAATTTGGTTACTGGTAAAAAGACAACGTTTATTCCTGGACAAAGCTGTACCAGGGAAGTTACATTACTAAAAAAAGAAAGAGCAGTCCGGGACGTCAGCAAAGGGCCGTCTGGAGACTGCTCCGGCGGAGTAGGTAGATGTAATCGGGGTGTATTGCCCCGATCGCAGGTGCAGAACACACAACAATGTCTCTCTCTGCGTATGCGAATCATCTCGAATAAAAATTTCAGTAATAGCGAAATCTTGCGGCGAATACGCAATGACAAAGGATTCGTCAATTCCCTTATAAGTGCTTTGGCACTTCCCATCGAATCAAAACTTCGATTCAATCCCCGTCCCCGGAGGTGCACACCACCTCTCTCTAAAACATTCTTCTCCCTCTGTCCCCCCAAAGGTGCTCGCACCTCTTCCCGCGACTGGCTCCCGCCCTAGCAGTAGTAGAAGTAGAAATGTAATGTCGATTTTTCTCTCCCTCAAGTATAAAGTTAACTTCCATCCCCCCACCCTTTCTCCTCGTATGTTCGAGTTCCCGATGACGATCGCGTCGCTATTGGGCAAAGATGATGGCGTCTTACAGAAATTCTGGCCAATAAGCTCCAGCTGATTCTGGAAATTTTCCATCCTCTGTTTCTGTCGCCGCGTGTGTCTTTCTGTATCGTCTGGAAAGTAGGCCACGTCTCTGAAGGGGCTTCCCGGCTACTGAACTATTATCTTGTGCTTCCCCGATCACGGTGACAGGCGTTTCGAAAACGTTCCGGACGGGGACGCAGCGGAGCGCCTAACAACTCACCCTTTCTTCGGCCGTCGGGGTGCCATAAACTGCTGAAGTGGGTCAGGGGGCTCGCGGCTGTTGCAAGAAGGGGGGGGGGGTGCGCGTGACGCCGTAGGTCCTTTCTCAGAAAATATTCTTTCTTAAATTCTACATTAATATTTAATTTATTTAGAAGATTCGGTACCGCTACAATAGAGTCTTCGAAATGCGAAAATATTCAGTGGATGTTCAGGCTGCGTCAAAATTGAAAAATTACCGACAAATACAATTTTAACGAGAATCTATGATTCTGAGATCAAAACGGTGAAGGAATTATTTATTTCTACTAGCTGACCCGGCCACGCGTTGCTGTGGCTAAAGTTTTTGTTATATTACATTATAGTAAACAATCTAAGAGGAACAATAAGAGAACATCAGTCACGGAGTCCACTATGCTTTTTCACACAGATGGTATTTGTAAAAAAAATATGGTGATCTCCTTATTTGACTTTCTACTACTATAACCCTTTAGTACAATGAAATTATTTACCAATAAAGACGAAAATATTGATGTTGGTATACAAATTCACTGGATTGAGATTTGAAGGGGAAGTACGTTGAACACAATTAATTAAAATGTTCTTACACTTGATATTAAGCAGAAATCAATAGGTACAAAATAAAAATTTATCAGATTTATTATTTCCATTTAATTTGTATAACAAATATAAGTACTATTCAATTATAAATACTTTCAAATTCAATTTAATTTAACACCAATCGGTGCACAATGTTTTTGGTTAACCTGTCTTTAGCTAACACAAATATATTAGACGGTTTCCCAACACGTGAACACGCAACATATAGTTGCCCATAAGAAAAACATGGATTTTCCAAATCTAAACCACAAATGGACATTGTTTGACCTTGAGATTTATTTATAGAAATGGCGAAAGCTAAACGAATTGGAAACTGTAGCCTTTTGAAGGGTATGGTAGAATCTGATGGTATCATCGGAATACGTGGCAGCAGGACCACTTTTCCTTTAAACTTCCCAGCCAAAATGGTTGCTTCAAGAATGTTTCCGGTGATCTTTTTGATGACCAAACGCGTACCGTTACATAATTGAGGTGGATTCAAATTACGGAGGAGAATAATAGTGGAACCAATCTTTAATCGAAGATTATGTGGTGGCATTCCAGGGATATCTAATGAATTTAAAAATTCAATCGGAAAATTTACACTTTCATTTTCATCAACAACAGTATCGATTGATTTAAAAGACATCATATCGCCTGGTAATAACTGTAGTATCTGGAAGTTAATTTCGTCAACATCAACGTTTTTGGCTGCCAAAATCGCCCGTTGACTAAGCCATTCATGATTCAAATAATTATTCTGTATATCCGGGAAAATACTCTGAATCAATTCATTTTTATCCTGAACAACAGTGCAAAAATTGTCTGGTAGTTTAATGCATTGCGTATTTGGTTGCAGTTCTATTTTACCGTTCCCAATATCTGCAGTCCTGATTCTTTGAGCTGCATTTCTTGTTTCGATTTGTTCTGGTAATTGCTGAGCTCTTTCAACACGTTTGCGTCGTGACCCTTTGCTGCTCGCGTTGTTGAGGTTAGATTTTTTCGGTGGCATTTGACTGAAAATAATAATAATAGTTTAAATATTAGAAAGAGGAACTGAAAAACATGTTATCATAGCACATTGAAATAATAAGTGCAAAATAATTTTAAATGGAGGTTAAATAATCTTAATATATATAAATCTCGTGTCACAGTGTTCTTATGATATTCTCTTGAATACGTTCGTTACACTGTTATTGAGATTCTTGTGCATGACCTTCTGCTGTCCTGATTCTTGGAGCTGATTTTTTACCATAGCAGCGCCATCTATTGATTACTTACTCAACCCAGTCGAAAGGTGTCGACATCTGTTAGAATCATTTGGAGTTAACAGATAATTGCTTCATTGTACATCTCTGGTGTATAATCTATGTTTTGGCATTGATTTGTTTGTCTAATTCGGTGCAATATGTCTTCTGTCATACATTTTTTATATTTTTCCCACAAAGTTTGTGCTTGCGAAAGTTTGTGCTTGAAATTATTTACCAATAAAGACGAAAATATTGATGTTGGTATACAAATTCACTGGATTGAGATTTGAAGGGGAAGTACGTTGAACACAATTAATTAAAATGTTCTTACACTTGATATTAAGCAGAAATCAATAGGTACAAAATAAAAATTTATCAGATTTATTATTTCCATTTAATTTGTATAACAAATATAAGTACTATTCAATTATAAATACTTTCGAATTCAATTTAATTTAACACCAATCGGTGCACAATGTTTTTGGTTAACCTGTCTTTAGCTAACACAAATAGATTAGACGTTTTCCCAACACGTGAACACGCAACATATAGTTGCCCATGAGAAAAACATGGATTTTCCAAATCTAAACCACAAATGGACATTGTTTGACCTTGAGATTTATTTATAGAAATGACGAAAGCTAAACGAATTGGAAACTGTAGCCTTTTGAAGGGTATGGTAGAATCTGATGGTATCATCGGAATACGTGGCAGCAGGACCACTTTTCCTTTAAACTTCCCAGCCAAAATGGTTGCTTCAAGAATGTTTCCGGTGATCTTTTTGATGACCAAACGCGTACCGTTACATAATTGAGGTGGATTCAAATTACGGAGGAGAATAATAGGGGAACCAATCTTTAATCGAAGATTATGTGGTGGCATTCCAGGGATATCTAATGAATTTAAAAATTCAATCGGAAAATTTACACTTTCATTTTCA
This sequence comes from Gryllus longicercus, assembly GCA_038098605.1. Classification (NCBI taxonomy): domain Eukaryota; kingdom Metazoa; phylum Arthropoda; class Insecta; order Orthoptera; family Gryllidae; genus Gryllus; species Gryllus longicercus. Next base: position 84,122 of record JAZDUA010000176.1, on the reverse strand, counting down.
TCAACAACAGTATCGATTGATTTAAAAGACATCATATCGCCTGGTAATAACTGTTGTATCTGGAAGTTAATTTCGTCAACATCAACGATTTTGGCTGCCAAAATCGCCCGTTGACTAAGCCATTCATGATTCAAATAATTATTCTGTATATCCGGGAAAATACTCTGAATCAATTCATTTTTATCCTGAACAACAGTGCAAAAATTGTCTGGTAGTTTAATGCATTGCGTATTTGGTTGCAGTTCTATTTTACCGTTCCCAATATCTAGTAGTTGTTCGGAAAATATTTGTGCTGATGGATCATTTTGCAATTGTACTCGCATATTTATGGTCAATCGAAGTGTTTCAACACTTCGCCATAAGAATGATTGTTTCAAACATGCATTAATCTCATCCGCGAAAGTAGAGCGAGGTATAACCGGTAAGGTCTGCCGGAAGTCACCAGACAAAAGTAAGATAGCACCACCGAAAAGTTTATTATTGCTGTTTAAATCTTGCATAGTTCTGTTTAATGCTTCAAGTGAATATTTGTGTGCCATTGTGCACTCATCCCAAATTATTATAGAACTCTTCCGCAACACTGCAGCTATTCCACTATTCTTTTTGATGTTACACATTGCATCTGGTTTATTATGAACGTCCAATGGCAGCTTGAATGGTGAATGTGCTGTTCGCCCACCATCCAGTAAAGTAGCCGCAATGCCTGACGATGCTACTGCTAATGCGATTTTTTGTTGCGACCGTATTTTGGCAAGAATCAACGATATTAAAAATGTCTTACCGGTTCCACCGGGTGCATCCAAGAAAAAAAAACGCCTTGTTCAGCAGCAACAGCCAGCGTAATCCGATCATAAATAATTTTTTGTTCTGCTGCCAGTAATGGTTCACTGTTCATGATAATTGTTGCTAAACTTTCATGGTCATATTGATTTTCTCGTTGTAAATCGGTATTGACTAAGTAGGTGGCTGGACGATTAGGTGATGGCATACCATAATGATTAATTGGTAAATTTGAAATAAGAACACATAAATCCTCGATCAAGACCAATGCTTCATTGTACATCTCTGGTGTATAATCTATGTTTTGCCATTGATTTGTTTGTCTAATTCGGTGCAATATGTCTTCTGTCATACAATTTTTATATTTTTCCCACAAAGTTTGTGCTTGCGAGGGATAACATGTCGTCAAAATAATTGCAAACAACTGACGAATGTTATTCGGTGTTGATGTCAACGCAGCATCAGCAAGCGTTAAGTCCCAATGGTTATCGTCTTCTAGCAATTTCAGTTCACGACATGCATCCTGGTATGTATTGAATACTCGACCATTAACTGTTCGTAAAAATTCAAAAGACGTTGGTCCGGAAACATTCACCAATAACAAACGTAAATAGAAGCACTCACGTTGCTTTGGATGTACCGTGTAAAGTCTCCCCAATGTCTTAGCTTTGAATATGCCTGTAATGGAAGGATGTGGTTTTCCTTGTTTCCGTGGCAGCACAACGCGTGCAACGCGTGGCCGGGTCAGCTAGCTGATTGTTGTATTCTTAATATATATAAATCTCGTCTCGTGTCACAATTTTTGTCCTCAATGGACTCCTAAACCACTTAACCGATTATAATAAAATTCGCACACCATGTGCAGTTCGATCCAACTTGAAAGATAGGATAGTTTAAATCTCAAATTATAGTCGCAATTTTAATTTATTGCTAATTATTTGTCTGTTATTATTTGACAGTCACAATTATCTACAATTATTACAACAATCAAATTTGTAATAAATTAGCAATAAATTAAAATTGCGACTATAATTTGAGATTTAAACTATCCTATCTTTCAAGTTGGATCGAACTGCACATGGTGTGCGAATTTTATTATAATCGGTTAAGTGGTTTAGAAGTTCTTTGAGGACAAACATTGTGACACGAGATTTATATATATTAAGATTACTATGACGTAAATGCTGGTATATAATTTTACCTCCTGGAATGACTCAAATTAACAATTGCAGGTGTATACGAAATAGTGTTTGAACTTGATATATTATTGTTTTCTACGTCTGACTACATATAGCATGCTCTATTACTGTTTTACTGATCTTAGGCGCTCTGAAATTAGTTTTCTTTTCAATAGGTGTCTCAGAATTAATGTTAAAAATTTCTAAAACATGAAGCGAAGAGATTTCATCTGTCTAACACTAGTGTTTGTGAAATTGCGTCCCAATTACAGGCTGTCTCATGTCCAACCAAATGTTAACTGGAAAAACATAACTTCGACATACACGCCCTACATGCCCTAGGAGTTTGTTCTTGCGACAATCAATATTTGCTGACTTGGATAGCAGAAGTCGCTAAGGCTGAAGCTGCCTCGCTGCCTCGTGCCTGGAGGGTCGAATTTTCGAATCCCGCATGGATGTTTGTGTGTGTATATACATCGTATGAGAGTTCCGCTACCATTATCCCCCCCACCGTGATCACTGTTTGATCTCGGCAGTTGAAAAGCGACGTGAAATAAGTAAAACAAAACCAAAAAGTATTCACACTAGTTGTAATGCATCCCACTCAGCATTGTGCGCATGGTGAATGTTAGGCGCGCGTGCGCGTGCGCAGGCAAGTGGACGGGGTTGGTGACGACGGCGCGTGTGACGCACGGCACGCCGGCGGCGCTGTACGGCCACGCGGCGTCGCGCCACTGGGAGGACGACGCGCGCATGCCGCCGGCGGCGCGCCGCCAGTGCAAGGACCTGGCGCGCCAGCTGCTGGAGGACGAGCCGGGCCACCGCATGAACGTGAGTGCCCCCCCCCCAGGGGTCTCCCTCTCCGTTCCTCCTAGGATTCCTCTTGCGATCTACGCTCTGCTCCCTGATTCCAACTCACTGCCGACCGTTCCGAACCGCGGTCCTTCACCGCGCCGCGTCTCCCGCGCAGGGCTCCCGCGACCATCACCTACTCTCACTTCGCTCACGTCTCACCGAAACGGTCCTAGGATTTCCCTCGCGGTACTCGATCTGCTCCTCCCCCCGACTCACACCTCACCGCTCTCAGGCTGATCTGCTGCACTCAACCGCGAACCCCACAACATTACTAGCCCCACACACTGCTCCCCGCTCTTGACTCACTGCGACGCAACTGTTTACTTGCTGACTGTTCTTCGATTGATGATTGACCGCTCCCAACCGCCTCTAACCATTTTCGCTCCCTAACCGCTTACTCCATAACATCCCTCACACTACATACCAAACTTCCCGCTCCTGACTCACTCTCGTTCTGCTCCCAGACAGCTCCAACCTCTCTGCAGCTGATGTTTTACCGCTCTCGATCATTTTCGCTCACCAACCGCTAGCCTTTGTACATTTCTCACTCTACTTGATATGCTCCGCGCTCTAGAGTTAAGTCCCAAGCTAGATCGCTCCCAACCGCATCCGACCCGAGGGCTCCTCGGCTCCCTGTTCGACTCCGCTCACATCCGTCAGCACCCGTCCTCCTGTTTTTTCGACACACTTTCACCGTACGTTCGATAGCCACAATCTTCAACCACTCTTACACTGCTCTCCCTTTTATCTCCGATTGCTCTCCGAATGCTCTCTACTTGCTCTCCAACCCCTTTCCTGAGCACTCTATAGCCACTCTCACCTATCGCTTCTAGGCCCTTTCATCAACCTACTAACTGGGTGCTTCCCAACAACTGTTTTAACTCTTCCCTCTGCAGACTTCCCTTCTATCTCCAAACTACTGTTTATATCCTGTCTATATATCAACTTCTGCCTCTATCATTTAAAAAACTGTGTCATTCAATTTTTTACGTCAATGTGACTTAAAATCCAATCGCTTGTAGTGGTGTGAGATTGTTATGAGTCGTTCACATTTGTCCGTCAAACTTGCTTCTTTTTAAAGTGCATCCTCTGGTTTTTCATTCACTACCCATTCACCCCACAAATTGTTCTACGTACCCCCACACTCCCTGTCAATTTGTCAAAGTGCTTTACTCTCCGTTCACTTACGTGTCTCCAATGTTCACATTCCCTCAAGTTCCTTCAGTACTCTCCATTGCACTCTTCTCCGTCGTTGTTCACCTTGCTCTCCTCCCTGGATACCACGCGTTCAAGTTCTCCAGGTTTCCTTCTCACCTCCCGTCCTTTCGGACCGCCCGCACACGACCCTACCCCGCCATCGCAGCCTTTGCGAGGTCCCCTCCCGACCGCGCGAGCACCCTGGCTTCTGGCCCTCTGAGGCGATCCCCGCCCGCGCAGCTTCCCGAAGCGCAGCTTGCCCGAGTTGCGGCCGCGATTAAAGCGAGCGATACCCGTAAAGCTCGTTTCAATAAAGTGCGAGCGACCGGAGCTGCACGCGAGGGCTGAGGGCAGAGCGCTCCCTAACCGCTGGCTCTACCCCGCCCTCGCGCCTGAGCACCGGGGCGATCGTTTGAGGCCTGTGGAGCTATGGTCCAAGTCGTTCACTGGGAGGGCAGACCACCCGCGATGTTGCTTTAAAGTTTACAGCCAGAACTACCAGCTATTGCCATCAGGTACTTGGGCTCCGTAAGAAGTCTGGAGAGAAATGCCCCAGAAGTTCGTAATTCTTAAAAGAACTGGTAAAAGTAGAAAATAATTGTAAAATATATTTGAAAGGGAATTTAACATTTTACGACAATAATGCACGAGATTATTCTTCATGTTCAAGAACCATTTGCCTTATTCTTTACATAAAGGGGACTTAATGAAGGGAAAATTAGTGTCTTTCTATTCATTACACACAATTTTTTGTATGTCATTAACTGAGAATTGTCTAATTTGTTTTCAAGTACAAAATAACGACTGACGTAGAAACAGAGTAACTGTAAAACTGAATCCTTCATGTACGTCATACAAAGTTTTTTTCAGAATCAAACTTTTTATAGAATTTCTTAATTTTACCCTGAACATTTTGCTCTACTTTCGGAAAATGTAAAATTATCACAAACGGTATTAATGGCCTTCATCTTACCAGATGTCAGTTTGTGAAACGAAACAATATCACGCTATCGTGTTGGTTTTTGTATTATATTTGTTTCTTAATTTTCTTGAAAACAGTTTCTTTTGTTGCTGAAAAATAGGTGAAATGTGATTTTTGTTCTAAAAGAATGAAAACTCTGCTTGTATATTAATTTTTGATACCACATTTTCAAAGTTGGCGCTTTGAAAATCGTCAACCTTTTGACACTAATATTTAAGAATGAGTACATAATGATGAATATTATAGAATATTTCACTATATAGTATACTTACTTTGTTATAACGGAACGTAGATTATTATAAACTTTCACTTGTTCATTACTTCGAGAATATCAGTTTCTACTAGTACTGGGGCATTACGGAGTGCGATAATAAAGTGTAACGTGAAGCGGATTTCTCATATCCGTCAGTAGTATAATTTATATTCAATATTTTGTTATGAATGAAAGTTATAGATATGTACCACATGTATAATGTTGACTGCAGATAAAATATACTCTAGGCGACATTGAACGGATCATTTGCATTAATGAGCTGATGTGACGATAATATCACTCAAGTAGAATCATTTGCAAATGACCTGTGGTATTTCAAATTACCAGATCAAATGCAAGGCAAATATACAGGTACCTCATTAGCATTTGGGTAATTACTCATTAACGTGATTCATGAAGCTACGCAGTATGTGTTTGCTGGCAGCGTCGCGTGCGACAGAAATCAGAAATATGTCGGTTTCCATTTCTGCAAATAGCATACTTAGGCTCCGTCGTCCAAGAGATCCATACCTTTTGAACTTAAGTTTCTATTTCCCGATAAATTTTAGTAGTAGTATAGCGAGTTATATTATATCCCAGTGTGTCTCTTGCATCCCAGCCTCCCCATCCCTCTCTCTTGCATCCCAACCTCACAGCGGTGTAATCCTCATTACTTAAACCTCTCTTCACCATTGCCTTATCCACTCCGTCTCTCCATGTAAGTCTAGGTCTTCCTCTTCGTCTATGGGTAACTGGTTGCCATTTCTACAATATTTTCAGCCAACGTTCTTCGTTTATTCTTTGCACGTGCCCATACCATTTTAGTCCTTTCACTTCTATGGTGTCAATTATATTAAAACTCACTACCGCTTTACGCTTAATTTATTCGTTCTTAACGTTATCCATTAAAGCCAGTCCGCAACATCGGCGCCAGAAGCCTATTTCCTTTGCTTTCAATTTCTTTTCTCTCTTTTTTGTTACTTCCCATACCTCAGATCCATAAAGGGCAATATTCTCTACTAGTCTTATATAATTTTACACTCTTAATTTATCTTTCCATATCATTGGAAGTAATTGTCTTATAGCCACTCTACCTTTTGCAATTCTGTTTATAATATCTTGCGTACTGCCTCCATTTAAGTTTATTTCTGAACCGAGGTACATGGATTTTTGACAGGGTCTTACTTTCTTATATGGCTTTTATTATCAGTGTACAAATCTTTAAGCTCTAATCAATTGCGTATTTATATTTTATATTAATCAATACATGAGCGCCCCCCTCGAAAGCCGCTGTGTTCCTCGGCATCAATGAGGTCTCATTACAGTCGGGTTTTGGATATTTTCCCATACACTCGGCCAATGCTGCTAATGACAGTTATACCTCTATAATTTTCACGCTGTTTTCTATCACCTTTCTTGTAGGTATTAGAGATATATCCTTTCCTGAAGTCCTTGGGTAATTCTTCTCCCATTAAACATCTATTGTACAGTCGAGAAGATCCCATTTTAAACTGGGGCCATGCTTCAGCAATTCAAGAAAACTGTACAAATTTTATAAAATGCAAAATCCCAGCGTTATGAATATTTCTTAGAAATTCACTGCTCTGAAGCAGCCTATTAGTGATCTTGTGTCTATTTTCCCCAAGCTCGTCTTTTCTGAGAAACGTTTCATAATGCCTAATGTTGAAATTCAATGCATTTTACTGAGAGACTTAAATATAGTGTATGTAATCAAAGGGGAGGAGTTTGTTTGACATAATTTAAAATATTCACAGGTCTATTCCATAGTTTTATCCGTTTTTTAAGTTAATCCCCATGGTTCAAAAGTCGGCAAGGTCAAGATAAGTAAATGATGGTTCACACCCGATCGAAGCCGTGGATTTTTAAGGACGAAAAAAATCCTTCTTACGCCTTCCTTCGGAGGGGAAGTAAAGCCGTCTGGCGCATGTTAGTACATTTACTTGCATGTAAAAGATCCTTAAGCCTAAATGACGCCTCTGAGCTAAATTCAAATCGCCTGTTTCTCACCCAAGAAGTACCTTCTTTCTCAGATATTTAAAGATAATACAAGAAAGTGTTGTTATTTTTGGTAATCAGCCAAATTCTTTGTTTGTGGCATTTTATTTCTGGAATTAATAATTTTTAGAGAAAATGTTGGTAGATATTTTATCACCAGTAAAAGTATCTTTATAGTTAAAGCTATAATACAATTGCGTAATTATTTATATACATTTTTGTACAATAATATGGGGTGTTCAAGTAAAGAAATAAGTTAAATTGTAGGACGATGTTTACCTAATCAATAAATATGTCACATTATTTTAAACCACAGTGTTACATATAATATTTACCTTATAATTTATATAGTCCAGATGACATAATGTTACACATTGCGTCCTAATAAAGAATAACCCGCCGTTAATCCTGCTATTTGAAAAAATATAACATTGTTTCATTTCTTATATAATATCGAATTTTTTAAAACGTAGTTGTAAACTTCAAGCAATTCATAGTCATTTGATTGCATTATAAACGTGACTCAATGCATCATTACCATTACCATCATCAATACCATTGAGCTTACGTCAGAAAATTTTCGTTAGGAGTTTATCGACGACCTCCGTCCTCATTACTATTCTCTGCTATTGTACACTCTAACGCACACGCACCAGCCACCCAGTTCTTTCTTTGCTAAATCTTTTACACCCTTAGCAGCATAAGTGTACTTCTCTTTATTCTTCTCTTACAATAAATTTAAAGAAAAAATTGAGACATTTTTGAGAAAATGTCCCAAGGTCTTCTTGTAAAGTATTCTCAAAATTTAATTTGATATATCATAATTAAAACGATATTACTTCATAATGATGATCATATCAAACATTTTTAATAACTTATGTGTATTAAATAAGAAGATAGAAAGTGATATTCGAGGCATTCATTTGTATAGTAAAAACATTTTGATTTGGTCATTTTTAAGGGAAGAGAGTAGCTTTGTAGTTTCAATACGAATTTGTCTAAATTTCAAGTGAGCCAACTTATAATTCATAAATTAGTGTCAGTTTAGTTATTTTAGCAGAAGAGACAAATTTGATCCCGTAATTTCAAAATTAGCAATTATTATTCAACACTATATATACACATTTAGACAGGTACAAACTTAACAGTCAGGCACGTTTCTTTTAAATTATGATTGGAAAAGCAATTGTGCAACTTGTCGTGCAGATGGTGCTAATAAGGCATTCATAAACATAACATGTAGTCTTGCAGGTTGCAACTTACTATACTTCTTGTTCGACGATTCGTAGATCAGGTAAAATCAATTATTATCACACACTGAATATAAACCCATCTACGTACCCATTTGAAAGTATTCTAGCTTACTAATCAGGCACGTTTCTCGTTAATTTTGTTCGAAGAAAAACCTGCGTTATTATATTGTTTACGGAACGAATATCCTAACTTTAGCGTTTGCTGTGCCATCTCTTGCACGATAGATGTACTCTACGGATTACGAAACGTTTACTTGCTAATATTATTAAGTAGTAAAAATCTACTTTATTATTCAATCCGCGAAAAACGCGAATTTGTTAATTGAAGCCAATTTGTTAATTGAAGTGTAACCCATCTAGGGAGTACCTTGACGTGGTGGTGGAGCTTGTGTGCCCCCGTGAACCTGAGAACTATGCCGGCGATAGCGTAGCTACTGGCAGGTTCTTCCTTGCCGGACAGGTCGAAGGTGAGGGGTCAGACGAAGAAGTACTCCAGAAGAGGACACCGGCGTTAGAAAAAGCCTCAAAGAAGAGGACCTGAATGAAGAAGAGGAAGTTCCGACGTAGATCACCGGCTTCGACGTGGCGAGACTGTCCTCGAAAGGGTAGGCGGAACTCTTAGCCCAGCAAAGGCAATCCGCCTAGGGTCGGTGGCCCAAAATACCACCCAACTTGATTGGAAGCTGTGAGGTGGCAGCCCCACTACCAAACTTAACCTGCGTAGCGTTCGTAACGCGGCCAGGGGATTCAATAACTACTGGCTCTCTTCACAATGCACAACTGGATGGATCATGGAAACGACTTAAGCATGCCAAGGATAAACGATTCGGTATTACGGGACGACTAAAACTAGCTACCTGAAATGTCAGAGGGCTAGGTAATAAAGAAGAACTAGATTACAAACTAAACGAAAAAGGAATAGATATAGCTTTCATAAAGGAAACCAAAAAAAAGCTGAAAGGTGCAAAAGAAATGAAACATTATACGATGATCTACTGTGGAGTAACTCAAAATAGACGGGCAAGTAGTGGGATAGCAATTATGGTTAACAAGAGGTGGACAAATAGGATAGTGGAGTGCAAATTCAAAATAGAGAGGGGCCACTTAATACTTATAGGCGTGTATGCTCTAGAAGAAGGAAGGAAAGAGGACACACGTACGTTTTATGACGATCTTCAAAAACAAATAAGCAAAATAAACAAATATAATAATGTCCTCGTCTGTGGCGACCTAAACGCCAGGGTTGGTAGCATTCCGATTCCGGGAGTTGTCGGGGTGTTTGGAGAACAGTACTTGAATAAAAACGGAGAAGAACTTAGTTTGCAGCCTTAAATAAGTTGAAAATTGCTAATACCTTTTTCAGGAAAAAAGAATTACACAAGTTCACCTGGAGTGCCAGAGGCCTCAGATTCCTGATATATTATGTAATCGCAAATGATAAAATTAGTAACCAAATAGAGAATGTACAAGTACACCGAGGATGTGATATATATTCAGACCACTACCTAGTGACTACCTAGACCACTTCCAACGATAGTAATGGTAGCAAAATGGAAGAAAATTAGACCAAGGAAAGAGACAAGTTAGGAAATTTTCAAAGTGTACTTACTTGAACAAGAAAGCATAAAAAGACTATATCAAAATCGATTACAACAATTTCCGTGAAGTGTTACAACTGTTGATAATGTGAATAAGGAATGGCATAAAGGAATGCATAGAGAGGGCAGTATATGAAACTTTAGGAAAGAAAAAAAAGCATAAGAAAAGAAAGGGACTGAGAGTATGGAACGATTGTATAGCAAAAGCCATAAAAGATAAAGATATATCATATAAAAAAATACCTTCAAAACAAAACCCAAGAAGCTAAAGAATAATATAAACAAAAAAGTAATAACGCTAAACAAATAATAAGATCTACTCATAATGACTCATGGGATAGATTTATAAGTACCATCGAACATGATATACATGGAAGACAAATGTTCGCGTACAAAGCGTTAAGACATTTAAATCAAACGGAGAAAGATGTTGCATAATCAATGAAGAACAATGGAAGAAACACTTTATAAACCTTTGGTGTACTGGAACTGTTGCATCTAAAGAGGAAGAGCTTCGCTACAACAATACTGTGGATTCCATCTTCTTGGATGAATTAAAGCAAGCCTTGAACAGTATAAAAACAGGAAGACCTGTGGTCCTGATGGAGTTTACATGGAACTCATAAAATATGCAGGCCCCCTAAGCGAGTTTAGACTGCTTCATCTGTTCAACGAATGCTGGAAATCTTATAAGATACCCAATAGCTGGAAAATAACAGAGGTCATATCTATATTTAAAAAAGGTAAAAGAAATGAATGTGGAAACTACAGGGGTATCAGCCTCATGAATGCCGCTAACAAAGTATTTGCAAAAATTATCAACGCTCGATTGAAAATTATAGCAGAAGCTAAATTACAAGAAGAACAATCGGGATTTCGGAAAGGACGCTCTTGTAACGACAACATTTTTAGTCTTAAAAGAATATTAGAAAAACGACGAGAAGTAAATAAGGAAACCCATATAGCCTTTATTGACTTCGAGAAAGCTTTTGATAGCGTGGACAGACACAAGCTATGGAAAATAATGAACGAAAGTGGCTGTCCTGAACACCTCATAAAAACCATCAAAAATATGTATAAAGAGACAAAAACTATAATAAATACTGGCATAAAGAAGACTGAAGAAATATTAATAAATAGGGGACTTAAACAAGGATGTAGTTTATCTCCAGCACTATTCAATATATATATATATATATATATATATATATATATATATATATATATATATATATATTGATGACCTTATTAAAAAATGGAGATGCATAGCTAGTTCTGGAATACAGTTGAAGCAGAACAAACACCTAAATGTTCTACTTCATGCAGATGACGTAACAATACTGCAAGAAAGTGAAGATGATCTGCAAAAAGCTGTATACACACTGCATCAACTGGGAAGAAATGAGTATAATCTCCGAATATCTAAAGAGAAGACTAAAGTTATGGCCCATTAGGGTAAATATCTCATACGCTCAAAAATTGTTATTGACAATACAGTGATCGACCAGACTTCAAATTTTAATTACCTTGGTTGTGACAAATGTTATGACACAGATAAAAACATAGAAAATAAAACTAATAAATTTCAATCAATATGTGGAATAATAAACAGAACACTACAGAACAAAGCAAGGAAAGACAACAATGAAGTCCTATAAGACCATGGCTGCTCCAGTTCTCCTGTATGGAAGTGAATCATGGATAATGAAAAAAAGAGACCGAAGTAAGCTCCATGCAGCAGAAATGAGATTTCTTAGGAAAGTTAAACGCTGCATTAAACAAGACCAGATAAGAAATGAGGATATCCATAAAGAACTAGATATATACAACATAAATGAAAGGATCTTAGAAAACAGGAAAGAATGGCGGCGGCATATCGAAAGAATGGAGGAAGATCGTATTTTCCCAATTAGTGATGAACTACCAACCGAAGGGAAGAAGAGATATCGGCCGTCCCAGAAAGAGATGGTCCTGAAGTGCAAAGTGAAGACGGAACAGGCATTCCTGCCTAATCCTTGAAATGGAGGACAAGAAGAAGAAGAAGTATAAATTACAACAGGTAACAGTACTAACACTTTCTTTAAACACCGAAATATTCACAAATTCACATGGACAGCACGTGGATCCGCCTCTATAATTGATTACGTCCTTGCAAACAATAAGACTTGGATAAATATCAAGGATGTAAGAGTATTTAGAAGTTTTGATGTGTCATCTGACCATTTTTTAGTAAGATGCCACATATTGTTCCCAAAGAGATGGAAGAAAAACATCTTAAAACCCAAACTAGAAACAGAAGCATTTAAAGTTCACCTTTTACAAGATTATAGCATAAGACTTTTATACCAGAGTAGACTCAACCAGAAAAATCTTATTAAACCTGTAAGTAACTATATAAATGAAGAATGGGCAAACATTAAAGAAATTATAACACAGGCAGCAGCAGAAGCAATAGGGTCAAGAAAAAATAAATTTTCAAAACGTGGGCTAAGGTTTTGGATTGATAATATCAAACAACTAATTAAAGAAAAAAAGAAGCGTATTTAAAAACTCTCTCATCTTCTGGGATTATGAATCATAGAATGGAATATGAAAGAAAATCTGCTTTAGTTAAAAGAGAAGTCCGTAAGCTTAAACGAGAAAGTTGGAAAAGATATTTTAGCGAAATTGAACATGACGTATATGGAAACCAAAGTAAGGCATATAAAATTAAAAAATATTTAAATAATCAAGAAAGAGATAAAGTCCAATTAAATATAATTTCAGAAACTAAATGGTTAAATTACTTTAAATCGCAATGGGCCTCTGAAGATGAAGAAGAAGAGAGAGGAATTAAAATTGATATATGTAATTCTATTGATCTGATCTCTGTGGATGAGTTGAAAGCAGCTATTAACACAACAAAAAATAAAAAGTCACCTAGTACAGATAATATAAACATGAAATTGATCAGATATGTATCAAATCAATTTACGCAGAAACTTCTTAGCTTTATTAATATCTGCGGGTCCACTGGATATGTGCCAGAAGAATGGAATGAAGCCCTAATTCTCCCACTATATAAAAAAGGCGACAAATCTGAATGTTCAAATTATAGAGGTATAAGTCTTCTAAATTCCTGTTATAAAACCTATGCAAAAATTATCAATCAAAGATTAGTGCCTATTGTTGAAACTCAAATATCTGAAACAATATGGTTTCAGAAAAGGTAGATCATGCTCAGACTGTATTTTTGTACTGACACAACTTACTGAAAAGCGAAGGGAATTTAAACTATCGACATACTATGTCTCTATTGACTACGTAAAAGCATTTGATAGCCTTAAAAGAAGATTATTATGGGAAACACTGAAAAATATTGGACTACCTTCCCATCTTATTACAGCAATTCAATCATTATACAGAAATAATAAAATCATGATCCGAATATTAAGAAATGGAATAGAATCAGCGTATATAAACCGGGGAGTAAGACAGAGATGCCCGCTCTCGCCAACACTTTTTAATATATATATATATATATATATATATATATATATATTGTAATAAAAGCGATCAAGTCGCCTAAACTAGCCCGACTAGGGACCAGCCAAATGTAAACAAACCTAATGTGCACGGGGGAGGGCGCCAGGTTCAGCTCCTGAAATGTAACTGAATGGAAGAGTTGGGAGGTCAAGAATGAGCAATTGAGTCATTTGTGACAAACAACTGTTTATTCCTGGCACCAAAAGCTACCAGGTAAATTACAATGTCGCAATTGGCGACGCAAGTTCTTTTACTAAAACTACTCTGTGAATTAATTACAAGTGGTTAATTCTGCTGGGCCTGAGCGCGGCCACTTGCAGTTTTTCGCTGTTATGATTGTTCAGTGAGACGGCAACGTCTCATAGTTTTCACCAATGGCTGCTGGTCTTCGTGGGCAGGCCGAGGCGGTTGCCTCAAGGCAGAGGCGGCGGCGGCTCCGGGTTGCTAATCTTCTGCGGCGCGTCTTCTCTCGCTCAGGTAGCGGCGATTCCAGATTGTCAGCTCCAGCAGACTCAGAGGGGGCGAGTGGCCACGGGCGTTGACGTTGCGAAAAGGGCTGTCACTTAGCCCGGGACGAGAGGCGGCAAGGCTGGCGGGCCGAAGCGAAAACGGCGCGGGATTCGGTAGTTTCCCGTCCGAGTTTCCTCCGCAACAGTTTACAAGTCGCGTCCCGATCGTGAATGACTGAATAATTAGGCACGTTTAGCTACCAGGGAGTATCTTGGAACTCTCCCGTAGCAACAAAAATTTACAAGTCTCTCTCGAAGAAATCTTACAAGTCTCCTTCGGAGAAATTTAACAAAGAGCGTCTCCCGAAGATATTTTGAAGTCTCTCACTGAAGAAATTATGAAGTGATCGTCAATAAAATCTAAGAAGTAGTGCCGAAGAAATTTTACAAAGTGTCCTATTCCTACTCTGCATCGCGTTTATAAGAGAATTACGTTTCCCCTTCCCAAAATGTTCCTGACACCAAATTTCTCCCTTCCCTCACGGCGAAGCTTCCCATTGGCCGAGGGTGGCTGCGTCGCAGAAATCTGATTAACCAATCTCGTGTCGATTTTTCTGTAGTTTTCCGTAAATGCTCTCTGTCTGTCGCTGTCTTCGCTCTCTCTCTTGCTTCCCTTTTGTTAGTTACTCCGGGAGCTGATCGCAGCTGTGTGGACACGTGCGCGCGAAAAAAGCGCATTTCACGGATTCCCGATTCCCGGATTCCCAGGCCGGCACGGTCTAATCGACTGCCTCACTGTATTTAATTTGTTAATGGCCCGTGCAGGGATTCAGGCGCCTACCCAGGCGTGTACCGAGGCGCGTGCCAGAACGAATGTGAGGGGTTAGCATTGTTCGGAAGAGGCCGAAAAAGGTTCTCGCTTACGACGTGTCGTAAATGCGTCGTCTTTAATTGACACCCGGCCAATCCTTTCTTTGGGGTTTGCACCCCCCGGTCGCGCGGCCGGAGAAGGGATGCGGGGGCGCGCTCTGTCCCAGGAGAGGGCCGGCGAACGGCTCCGAAAACAAGAATGGCTTTTTATGACTGCAATAAACCAGCTGCCTCTGTAGGACAGGCCGGCGCGCGGTCGGGTGAGGCTGGCGGCGTGACGAAAGGAACCCTCCGCGGCGGTGGCCGCGTCCCGTTGACCCACTTACTTCTCGACGCGAGCTATTTCCAGATGCAGAAATTCATTTGTTATTGGCGACGCCATAATAAAATTATATTTAATTAATCGGTGACGCCACAATATATATATATATATATATATATATATATATATATATATATATATATATATATATATATATATATATATATATGGACGTGATCATTAAAAATGGTTGAAGACTTTAAATGATGTTTTTAAGATTAATAATGTCGAGATCCCAATATTACTTTTTACCGACGACCAGCTTATAATAAAAATCTCTGAATATGAAATTCAAATAGCAATCCACTAGTTAAGTCAGGTTGCTAATGAGTATGGTATGAAAATCTCACCAAGTAAAACAAAAGTGATGGCATTTAAAGGACTTGAACCTTTAAGAGCAAAAATAGTTATAAATGACCAAATAATTAAACAAATTAATGAATTTAAATATCTTGGATATCATTTTAATTACATAAAACCAAGGGATATGGAAATAAAGCTGAACAACTTCACATATTTCTGTGGAAAGTTACAGCGAACTCTACAGCATAATGCGCAAAAAGAAACTCTTCTCAGATTTTACAAATTTATTGCTTTGCCATTACTACTTTATGGAAGTGAGAGCTGGACATTAACATCAGATCAGCTGCGCCGAATTGAATCTGCAGAAATGAGATTTCTTCGTTTTGTGGCAGGATATTCGCTGTTAGACCACAAAAAAAGTGTAGATATCAGAGAAGAACTAAATGTTGAACCGGTTATAGATACCATAAAGAAATATCGAGAAAACTGGAATGGTCATGTCCTGAGAATGCCAGAACATAGAATAAGTAAAATTATTCTTCAATATGTACCTCAAGGAAAAAGAATTGTAGGACATCCCTTGAAGATATGGCATGAACAATTCTGAGACGGAACACACCAAGAGGTCTAATCCTTGCTGTCGATGATGATGATGATGATGATGATTACAACAGCTCTTTATCTCGCGCGGTGCTGTGATCGCGACGCGTTTTAGTATGTCAGAACATTAACATGCTAAAAGCCAGAATTGCAGTGCGCTCACAGTTTGCAAATGACGCTAATCGCGTCCCTATGACAGCACTTCGAGTATTGTAAATTCACATAAAGTGATATACAGGCTGCGATGAAAAATTACAAAAAAATACACTCTAAGGGGCTCTACACTTCTGAGGCCAAAACTATAAAAGGATTTTACCCTGGCAATATCATGAGTATCTTGCTTGTGTAATTTTAAACGTGAAAAGACTCATCCTGCATATTTATAATTTGCGGTGGTTGAAGCAAACGGTTTGCATTGCGTGCTCGCGTCAGCGATTAGCTGCTTGGTGGGACTTGGCGCGGGCGCTTGCGGCGTCGCAGGAAGAATCCGCCATTATTCAATATTATACGTGTAAATGTAGTGGAACAAATAAAAAATCTTTAAAATGCTGATGCATGAGATTCGTCCTGAATGCAGTAGCGAATACACCATTCAGTGCATTAAGATAGAGTGTAAGATCAAAATAAACTTGTAAAAAACCAAACGGGAACTATAGTAAGCCTATAAGATCTTACATGTTACAAATATTACTCGTTGAGTCCTGGAAATTCAGGATTCCAATTTTCGGTCAACTTTCTCCTTCGCCTAGTTAGAATTAATCCGGAAATGCGTTGCACCCCGTCTAAGGAGTAAAAGCCTGAGAATTAGTCATATCACCATATGTCCCGAAAATCAAGAATATTCGGGAAGGGGAACCTAGTTGCTTATTAAAAGTAATCTCCAAAAGTTATTTATGGTTAATAGTTTGGGCAAGAATTAAAAGAATCCAATAAAAAGTCTATCAGAGGATGACCGAGTATCTTGGTTGCAGGGATAACTAACGCCAAGTCTTTTATAACATAATTTACACAAACTTTGCAGAATGGAAAGAATTTAGCGCCAGCTTTAGTAGAAATCAGTGACGTCAAGTAGAGCTCTGAATACCCGCAGACCAATTAGAACCATATTTTTCTTTTCTTATAAGCTTCTTCTATAAATTTCCTAGCAGAGTTTTGTCCTTCATATCAATCCTCCTCTAATCCTATTTGAGGGTAAACAAATATACTATCCAGATTGAAATTCTAAATTTCTTGATTGTTTTTAAAACGCAATTTCCCCGCCTTCTTCTATCATACCCTGTGCCTTCATGTTTTATTTATCACTTGACAATATCACTTGGTTCAAGAAAGGGATGGGTTACATATTAGAAGAAACTATCATCATCATCATCGACAGCAAGGATTAGACCTCTTGGTCTGTTCCGTCTCAGAATTGTTCATGCCATCTCTTCAAGGGACGTCCTACACTTCTTTTTCCTTTAGGTACATATTGAAGAATAGTTTTACTTATTCTATGTTCTGGCATTCTCAGGACATGACCATTCCAGTTTTCTCGATATTTCTTTATGGTATCTATAACCGGTTCAACATTTAGTTCTTCTCTGATATCTACACTTTTTTTGTGGTCTAATAGCGAATATCCTGCCACAAAACGAAGAAATCTCATTTCTGCAGATTCAATTCGGCGCAGCTGATCTGATGTTAATGTCCAGCTCTCACTTCCATAAAGTAGTAATGGCAAAGCAATAACTTTGTAAAATCTGAGAAGAGTTTCCTTTTGCGCATTATGATGTAGAGTTCGCTGTAACTTTCCACAGAAATATGTGAAGTTGTTCAGCTTTATTTCCATATCCCTTGATTTTATATAATTAAAATGATATCCAAGATATTTAAATTCATTTACTTGTTCAATTATTTGGTCATATATAACTATCTTTGCTCTTAAAGGTTCAAGTCCTTTAAATGCCATCACTTTTGTTTTACTTGGTGAGATTTTCATACCATACTCATTAGCAACCTGACTTAACTTGTGGACTGCTATTTGAATTTCATATTCAGATTTTCCTATGATAAGCTGGTCGTCGGCAAAAAGTAATATTGGGATCTCGACATTATTAATCTTAAAAACATCATTTAAAGTCGTCAACCATTTTTTAATGATCACGTCCATATACATATTAAAAAGCGTTGGCGAGAGCGGGCATCCCTGTCTTACTCCCTGGTTTATATATGCTGATTCTGTTCCATTTCTTAGCATTCGGATCATGATTTTATTATTTCTGTATAATGATTGAATTGCTGTAATAAGGTGGGAAGGGAGTCAAATATTTTTCAGTGTTTCGAATAATAATCTTCTTTTAAGGCTATCAAATGCTTTTACGTAGTCAATAAAGACATAGAAAGTATAAATGTATAAATACATGGAGGGTTTGTTTGTTAAAACAATATAAAAGGTAGGTCATTTTTATCAGATCTCTGTATTTGTAAGAATTGTTGTTTATGATTGCAAATTTTAATTTAAAAATGGTAATGATCTATTGTTTACATTAAAATTTAACTTGGTAGGAACTCCGAGTACAGTGCTGGGCACGAGGATACCTGCGACTTAAATGTTTGGCCTTCTCCACAGCAGCTCTCCATTTCTTTCTCTCTTGTATTTTGGACTGTCTGGTTCCTAATTTCCAGCCTTCTGATGTCCTTTAACATACAATAATTTCTTCAAACTTTAGATCTTTCTTTGGAATTGAGAATAGACACCAGTTAAAATTCTTTCTTTCTTTTCTACCACCATCCAATCTTTTTACATATTTGTATTGTTAATTTCCAGTAATAGCTGATACTCCACTTAACATTGGTGTTCTTTATTGTTTCACAGAGTCTTCTCATTATTTTCCTTTAAAAAAAGATCAATCTCTGCATATTGAACTATTTTATAGTCCACGTCTCAACAGCATATGATCATTCTTATCATTCTTGCTGCTTCCATTCAATCTCACTCTATCTCTCTATCTCTATCTCTATCTCTATCTCTATCTCTATCTCTATCTCTATCTCTATCTCTATCTCTATCTCTATCTCTCTATCTCTATCTCTATCTCTCTATCTCTCTATCTCTATCTCTCTATCTCTCTATCTCTATCTCTCTATATCTATCTCTCTATCTCTATCTCTATCTCTATCTCTATCTCTATATCTCTATCTCTCTATCTCTATCTCTCTATCTCTATCTCTCTATCTCTATCTCTCTATCTCTATCTCTCTATCTCTATCTCTATCTCTCTATCTCTCTCTATATATCTCTCTATCTCTCTCAAGCAACTTTGTATCAACTCCCCGGTAAACCACGCGAAACATCCTCCTGCGTCCCTTCTTAGTGCGAGAACGTAACTTGCACAATTCCATTCTATGGCGCATATTTCTCTATCCACAACAATTTCCGCAAAAATGTTTCCTAGACCAGCGCGTTCTAGTAAAAGATATTATTGACCAGTAGCAATGCTTGATGTTGTGTTAATTGCTTTCTAAAACACGTATGTATAATCATGTCACTCTGCTCACCCACTAATCTAATACACAGCTTAATGCATTGCATTTTAAAATCTTTTCTATTTCCTAAACTACCGACAGTTCTTGTGACAATATTTGTTGTGATTACAGAGACTCTCAGAATTAATTTTGCAATTTCATTGACGCTTTTTAATCGATCTAACCTACCCACTCCCCAAATTTCCATAGTGGAAGAACTAGGTATGTAAACATTGTGTGGCAAACCTTTAAATGCAATTTTTGCACACTGTATTACACTGCGCATACAATTTCTTTAAGAACAATCATTCCTTTACATTCAGCCGTCACTATGCGAGTATTCCATCTTCCGTTTGTACCATCAAAAGGTTGTACCATGATACGTAAGGGTTTGACAGGGTCGAGATCACTAAAACAAATATTCAGTATTCATTTTCAGTTTTTTCAGTGTTAATCATTCAATTTTATATCTTAAGGAAGAAATATAAAACCAGTGTGAGTGATAGTAATTTTATATTCATTGATTTCAATTTCCATTCCGTACAATTTATATTTGAATTAAAGGCTTTCGTTTATTAGTATGTTTATTATCCATTTGTTTGTTTATGGACTCATTCCACAGTCAGCATTCAGTTCGAATCCATGTTAATTTGCTATCAGAGGTAGAAACCGCAGTATGTAATTATGAAGTCGTAGTTTCCAAAATCATTGTCTGTGGTCAACAGGTGGTTGGCTCAGTCGATATTGTTTAGTTTAATTCTAATTGCAAACTTTTGCACATAATTTGCATGAGCGAGACAGTAGTTATTTATGATGCGAGTGCTATTTTATTTGGCAAGTATGAAAGGTTGCAATTGATTGATTGATTGATTGATGTGATCGTTCTCATGAAGATCGTATCCTTTATTCTGACACATCTGTAGAAATGCACCAGGTAATGTCTGAGATGCGCAAACTTTCTTAGATGGCTCAGGGCAACAACTGATGTCACAGCAGTGCCTCTTACTGGGTGCCTCTTAGGGTACGAGTGCCGACGATGGCAGGATTTTCAACATTTCCTTCATAGCAAGGTCGAATTTAACTACTATCTCGAGCAGAATTCTAGCGACCGGCTCCTCTGATCGCGTTTTCAGTGATTTCTCCTCATGACACCAAGCTAATGCCGAATCAGTGCCCCAACAAACGGGCCACGGACCGCGCGCAGTCTTTCCTTCCTCTTCCTTCTCTATCCTCATCCCTTACATACACATGGATTCACTACACGCTCACACATGCCGGGAGATTAGTCGGAAGCTTTGAACATGTCTCGGCTGGGGCGGTGTTCCGCCAGTGGGAGATACCGAGTAGGAGAAGAACCCAAACTTACGCGTAGGTCGCGCCGGATCTTTCTATGATTTGGGTAAAATTTACCGCTGCTACTCGGGATAAATAATGTACATTTTCGCGACTAATGACCTTAACAGTTTGTGCGTCCGAAATCACTGATGAATGAATGAACGAATGAACCGCTAAGGTCCTTTTTCCCTCCCTGTGAAGGGACGCGTGCGAGCGTGCAGGCGGGGGCCGGAGAAAGAGGCGAAGGCTCGGCGAGGCCAGCGTCCGCGCACGGGTGCCTCCCCCGCGCTGCTGTTTGTCTTTACTGCCGGCGCAGAAGCAGAGATAACCGGAACGCCGCGAGATCCGTCTCGCTTCTCTTTGCCATCTGGCCGGCGAGGAGTCGGCTAGGTCCGTACGCGTTGGCCATTTCCAGGAACTCCAGGATGTTATAAAGCTATCTTCAGAGTAGTTGTTTGCTGTGGCGTTACGAGTACAATCCGTCGCCGCCTTTGGGTTTGTTGCTTTAGAAGCCCACGTTCTGGACTGTTTGCGAAAGGGAATCATGTGAAGGAATTGATGTTGAGAGTGTTGAATCAATACAGGGGGTATATTAAAGAACAAACAAAAACTATGCTCTTACCACGAGACATTACGAAGCATGGAAAATACAAATTATTATTCATATTTTACATAATATAATGTAAAAGGTATTTTTTACATTATATTATGTAGAAGAGGTAGTAGTTGTGAATACAAAGTTTTGTTATTTCTTTAAAGTTCTTTAACTACAGTATTTAAGAAACTAAACTCAAGAAATTAAATCACCTTCACGTGTTTTAGAAACATTGCAGTCCAAAAATTTAGTTCGTATTATATTATGGCAATGTCCATATAAACAAGTTATCAGCTTATTATTTATAATGTAAGAGAAGGATAAAGAAATTAAGTATATTTGTTCTGTACCGCATCACTATACATCTTAAGTTCCACGTTCTGTAATTTTGGAGCGAGAACCCCCACAACTCTTTATTTTTCAAATATTGCGCTTGAAGCGACCACCACAGAAGCAGTGGCCACTACTGCTGTTTTTTCCCTAATGTAACTGTAAATATTACATTTTGTTCATACTCAGACACCAAATGGGTACACAGCATTATTTTTACAACAACGCAGCATAGACAAAGTTATTTACGGCTGCAGAAAATCGATTTCGAGATTTCAACGATAATATATGTTTTGGGGCCCCCTGATGCCAATTTTTTTAAAACGTCCGTCCGTCTGTGAACAGGACTAGCATCTATACGTAGGATTTTTCCCAAAATTGATGTTACACGGTGGATCTGATTTGACCCGAGGCGCAGCGGTTTACAAAAACTTTCTGAAAAAGAGAAAAAAGATGAAAAAATCTTCAATTTCAGCACTTGCAGCTACGCTTAAGGCTAAATGCACCGAAAAATACTTGTGGGAAAATTCAATAGATCGCAGCACTATCACAGGGGAATTTACTTTACCGATAACGTCTGAACCAATGGTCCGATTTTCGATCTGTAAACGGCATTTGACGCCCTTTTAAAATATAATTTACGCTACGAAGCTCTTTTTCCAAAAATCTAGCAAAATCTCGAATTTGAAATTAGTTCTCAAACTTCCGAGAAAAAAATTAAAAATGTGGGCTTATAGCGCGATGGCGACATGCTTCCTGGATCCAACGCCGTGACAATCGTGCAAATCGGACGAATAGGAGCGTCGTAAAGTGAAATTTACGAAAACACCTCGCCCCCCTTCCCCATCTTCGCCGTTGCGTCATCCACCCAATTGTTGTGGGCCCTCTGTCGGCGCGGGGGCACGACCAGGCCAGGCGGCGTGCGGCCAGCCCCGGCGGAGCAGGCGGGACTTGCGGGATACGCAAGACTGACAGTCGGTTTCGGCTTTCGTCTCTTTGCATCTCAGTCTATTTTTCCACAGATACCAAATTAGAGATGCTATACTACTATTACTGACTGAGGTAAACGGTCTGTAATAGTAGTACATAACTATATTTTTCACATATTTCCGTCTTCCTTCGAATACGATCATAAAATTGTTTGAGGCAATACTCAAAATATCGATTCCGATTTGGAACTGGTTTTTAAAAAAATGAACTAATTTTGTAAATATAACCAAGGTTCCATCTCCTCTCATCTTATTTTAAATATATTTTACTTCTAAGGTTTTCTGTTAACATTCCACCTTGCTCTAAGATCTTCCGGGTTCAAATACCGGAACGAATGAGCGGAGTATACGCACGAGCTCTTTTATCCTACAACTCGATTTTTGATCTCAAAACGATGTTTATCTGCTTTAATGAGTTCATCTGGTGAATCTCTTTTCCCAAGTAAAATGGCTGAAGCTAATTTTAAAAATGTTTTCGTACTTTCGGACAAATTTAAACAAGTACATGATCTTGACTGAACGGGTGGTATGCCCATGACATACCAGCCCTGAAGAAGGCCACGACAAGATGGTCGAAACGTCGGACACACAGCTTCGACACGGCGTCACCCGGACAACCAAGATTATGCACATGACTCTGGCCGCGGAAGCCTACGACTTGAAATTTAAAAAAGGTGGTAACATAGCGGGCTGGCGAGGTGCATTTTGACTCCAACGCCGTAACAAGCATCGAAATAAGATTTTATGAATCATGACTTATCCCAGCTTACTTGGTAAGTTATTTTGATATAAAATAAATTATTTTGATATAAAATAAATATGTCATATTTGTATAGTTTTGAAGGGAATAAATAATTTCTGGTGCGTCATTTCGTACAGACTACGTAAATGAATAAAGGGTAATGATGCAATTGGACGACTCCTAGAGGTTTGCTTGCATTTGGAGCGTGTTTTCTCTTCCATTTTCTTTGTTTTATAAAAAGTGGATTTTCTAGAAAAAGTTATCTGTAGAAATTTCAGTATGCAAAACCAGTTGCACGTGACTCTTTCATGACGTATCGGCCATAAAAATATAAGTAATATGGAACATTCAAACAAGTTTAAAAACCAAGGAAATCTTTTTCTGTGAGTAGGATATGCTTTACACTAACGCTTACGCGACGTAATGTAATCTACACAACTTTCCAGAGGAGATAGGAAATGATGTTTCTTTCAATGTGAATTGTTTTTGAAAATCTTAAGAAAGTGTATGCTTACATCAACAACATTTTTAAAATCTTATTTTTCCTCTTTTTCCGAGGGATGACTTTTGCCGATTGACTGAATCACACGGTGTTCATGCAATTGTGTTGTTATTTGCACAATCTCGGCTGTCTACTTTCTTTGGTAATGGATTAATTATAGTGCGTTGCAAATCTGCTGTTCACTATTTCTTTTCCAGATCACATTGCATAATTGTGTTGGTTTTGCCAATATTTCTTCTCCTGTATCTTTGAATAGTAAGATTTGAATATTATCTACAGCCGGGGACTTCCCATTATTCAGTGGTTTTGTCGCCCAATGCGTTTCTTCTTTCTCTAGTTCTTATTCGTAATAATCTATGTTTATCCACTACTATATTTGTAAGTTCTTCTCATATACCTTTTTCGTGTATTCTTCCCATCTTTTCGTGATTTCTTCTTTTGTTGTGTTTATTTTGTCGTTCACGTTCTTAACATTCGCCATTGTTGGTTTACACTCCGTGATCATATTTCGAATGACCTGGAAAATTTCTTAAGGATGGATTTCTTAAGATCTCCATTTGTTGTTATGTTCTTCCACTTCTTCGCTTTTTCCTTGAATACATTATTCTTTATATTTTCTTGGTCAGGGCTGGAATACCCTGTAGACTTTTCTGATTTTCGTCTGGTCATTTGCATTCTTTGCAGAGAAACATAAAGTTTGAAAAGAAAGAAATACAAGGACTCCGTTGTACATAATAATAATAACAACAACAATAATAATAATAATAATAATAATAGGCATGC
Source organism: Gryllus longicercus (assembly GCA_038098605.1). NCBI lineage: Eukaryota > Metazoa > Arthropoda > Insecta > Orthoptera > Gryllidae > Gryllus > Gryllus longicercus. The sequence goes on along the minus strand of JAZDUA010000176.1, from coordinate 59,161 downwards.
ATTTAAAGTGAAAACCAAAGTATGTATACTATAGTATTGCTTATATCGTATTATATAATCCATCGAATCTTCTTTTCGATATCTGAGTTTCCAAGATTATGTGAAACCTTTTTCTTTATATTTCACGGAGAAAATCTTGAATTTTCTGTACATACCTTTTTCCAGCTATCACACGCCACCTGTTTTATAAAAGACGTCTCTAAAGAAAGATAATTTCACTGAGACGTGACGAAATGCACTTTTACTTCCAAAACATGATGGATTTGATTAAAAAATCATCTAAATATTTATATCAAATACAACCCGCACACCTGAGTAAGCTATATCTTTAAATAACTCCTAAACGAAATCTTCTAGGACTTTAAAACCTAAAATTTGGAGATCTAAGTCCTCAAAGAAACGTTCCACATGCCGTTATCTATAGGATATCTGTGGACATTCTATTACATTTTTTCTGGTTCGGCACTTATCGATACAATGCCACATTGCCACCTCTATTTCTAATCTTGGTGGTGGTGGCCATCTTTGTGACGTCACGCTTAGAAGGCTTAGATCCCTCTATGTTATATTATTTACGCTTCACCGTGGTTTATTCGCATAATTATTAATTAAAGATTCGTTGCAACGACTAGAAGAACTATTAGTAATTGCTTGATACCGATGAAGATTGTTTCCTATGCGTGTAGTGAAAACATTGAATTGACGTTTTGCCGAGGTCTTAAAGAGTTGTGTACATAATTGTGAAGGGATGTGGGTGTACAGTAAAGAATGAAGACGTGTCTTCTTAGGTTTAGTTTGTTGTACCAGTATTTTCGTTATCAAAAGTTTCAAGTCAACGTGTTCAGTCACGTAGCGTTCTCAAAAGTAAAGTGCTTTTTAATTTATTTTTTTACTATCACGAAAAGCTGTCAAAATATATTGAATAATTGCTTCAAATATTTTAAGGGAGGGTTGTGAATTGTTCCAAGAAATCTCTAGATAAAACTGAATAAATATTTAGTGCAAATATCGTTTCCACATCAATTGCATTGTTTTTATTTGATATTGTGTTAATACAATGGAAGTTACCTTTATACATTTTTAAACAGATAAATACGTTTCGTTAACAACTTTCCCTCTTGGAACGGAAACAGATGAATAGAGAAGAGAGTAGGGTTTATCATGCGAGAGTTCTCGCACGGGTACGCGTAGTAGAGAAAACTTGTGTCATGGCACAACCCAAAGAAAAAAACTTTTTAAATAACTAAAGTAAATTAGTTTGACATAAATCAAAAAATCAAAACGCGTGTCCACCAAATAGTGTCCTTCAAAACTACGGACTCAATTAAAAAACAACTAAATTTAAAATTATAGCGCAAGTCATTCAACAATTGCAAATGATCACAATCCAGACGCACGGTTGTTGGCTCTATTGGGAAGTATATGTATGAATGCCCAGCAGTAAACTCATATCGTAAATAATAAACAGTTTGATATTAAACTTAAGGTATCGGTTCGCTAAAATATTCAATACGTAAACATCGTTTGAGCAACATTCTAATGAAAGGAAATGAAGCCTACTGAATTGTTTCTAACAGTAACAAATGGTATTTATTGCTTAAAGTTGAAAATATAAATTTGCTTACTTTTTGGCTCGGAATTGCTTTTTTTGAGGTATGTGAGGAAGGAGAAAATAATCCAATACTTTTAAGTATACAAATAATTTTTAAATGTTTGCACCCCAGCAAGCTGTCACCCTGCCCGTCCAAAACTCTCTCTCTCATACAACAAATCCAGGAGAGTTAAATAATATTGTAAATAGTGGGGTTGTATTTGTTAGTTCTTGTATTTTCTCATAGAAAACCTTACTTCGCTTTCTCAAGCGTAAAATCCTTTTCTAATATTTTTGTGACTATCAAGGAAAGAAAAAAGCTAACTGACAAGGATTTTTTGACAAGGAATAATTATTTCAAATGTTTTTAAGGAAGTGTGAATTGTTGGAAAAACATATTTCTAAAACTGAAAATTTGTTTCCAACTTCCATTGCATTGTTTTTATATTCAGTAAGTACGAAGTTACATTTATACATTTTTTAACTTTTAATAAACACATTTCATAACAACTTTCTATCTTAATGAAAAGGATAGAGTAATTGATAGGGAAAGGGTAGGGATTAACATGCGCGAGTTCTGAAGATATGCTATTGTTATTTATTACTCAAAGGTGTATAATATTATTAATATTAGTTGGCTCGGAATTTCTTTTCTGTAGGTATGTAAGAACATAGAAAATAATTCAATTTTTTTAAAATATATAAATAATTTCGCACCCCGGCAAGCTCGCACCCCGCGTCCAAAAGACCCTCTAATGCTGACAACAAATCCAGGAAAGTGAAATAATATTGCAAATAGTAGGATTGAACTTGCCTGATCCTGTATTTTCGCACGGAAAACTTTACTTAGTTTTCTCAAGAGCAAAAACCTTTTTTTTTTTAATACTTTTGTGTCTATCAAGGAAAGCGAAAAGCTAACTGTAAAGAACTATAACAAATATTTTTAAAGAAGTGTTATTTGTTTCAAGAACATATCTCTCTATTACTGAATAAACCTTTATTTTCAACGTGAATTGCATTGTTTTTATTTTTGTTTGTATTTATTTTTAACAAATAAATACGTTTCATTTACAACTGTTCTTAATTTGAAAGGATTAACATGCGAGAGTTCTCTCGCGGGTACGCTAGTATACATATACTTTCATTATATATTTTATCCACTTTGGTTAGGTAATGTGAAACATTATGCAATTATAATCAGTTTCGTAATAAAGTACTTTACCGCTCTATGTGGTAATTAACTTCATTACAACACAAGTGCGGTAATGGCATAGTAGTAGGGTTATTCTGAGACGAGCACTATTCCATGGTCTACTTTTGAGAATAACAATAATTATTCAAATAATTTATTATGAAAATAACTTTGTTAACCATTTTTCAAACAATAACAATAATAATAACATGTTTTAATTACTTATTATATACATTAACTACAAATTTCTTTGCAATTCGCAATTGTAATTCCTGATGATGTTGAAGCCTGACAATTAATATTAGTATTTGAAATACTATTTTCCCCCATAGTTTTCATAGACATTTGTTTCTTGTTTTCTACTGAAGATTCCACATACCCTTCTGCAACAGAAGACGACTTACATCCACCGTGCCTCTTCAGCATATCCATATCAGCACCTGCATTTGCTAGTAATGAAGCGGACGATCGCCGAAAACAAGGTCCTGTAAATCTTTCAGGGATCTGCAAACCAAGACACTTTGCTATTAGCTTCGGAATGCCTCCAAAAGTATTTATTCCAACAGGTTGGCAAGTACATTTTACATTTTTGTGAAATACCAAGAAACGATCGGGCTTGACACTTTCGGGCCGAAGGCGAAAATATTTACGAAATGTTTCTAAACATTTAAATTCTTTAATATTCCCTTCACTAAGTACACATTATCTCCCAACTAAGGTCTTACTGTTTTGTATATTAATTAAAATACATGTTTGTCTAACCTCTTTATCACTTATTTTAAGATTCTTTAACTCATCTCTACGGCAAGCACCAAATATACCAATTATTAAGGTCACCTTCATCAATAATTATCATCGTCAGCTTCTATTACAAATTTATATATGTCTTCTTTTGAAAATATCTTTGACTTTTTTGTTTTATATCCTTCACTTTTCCTTTTTAAAAATGCTAACAACTGGGTAAATTTACTTATATCAATATTATCCTTAACTAATAAAGTACTCGTCAGCATAGAAAAGTGGGTCCAAAGACTATTCGGTTTTTCCTTTTCTGACTTGCCGGAAAAGTAAGCCATTCAAATTTTTTCTGATATGCAATTAACGTTTTTGTTTTCACACCAATCGTTAAAAATTGAGTTCTCACGCTCATATTTCTTCTTTGATTTGTATGGTAACAAAGAATCTAAAGCAGCATTTGCTGCTATTTCTTTTTCTGAGTCTGAACTGCATTCGCTCATGTTGTCGAAATGTGTACACCATGCGCGTTTCAATTGTTCTCCTTGTTCAGAACAGTCGCCACTTAAAGGGGAAAAATGTGAATACTAAATGAAAATTTTAATCTTAAATCTAACAAATTTTTACCAAGCGGATAAAACGTTGTACGATATTTGTGTCGTAACATCTGATTACAATACTCAATTGGTTACCAAACTCGTCCTAACGGACTCGTTTGGCAATTTTCCAATCTCGTGTATTACGACACTAATCAGATGTATTACGACACTAATATCGTAAATAACTTTTACCATTTTCTTTACTTATCAACTTATTTGATGTTTATTTTCTTTTTAAATTCTACCTCGTATAAACATTTTTGGCAAGAGTCATGTATACGTTTGATTGTCTAAATATTTGCTTCTTTTCATATTGTCTTGTATTTAATTAAATTATCATGTTGTTTGTATATTTACCAATAACGTGAAAAATATCAAGTATCTCTTACGAGTGGACTACTTACTTAACAGAAAATAATCTGCGTAAACGTACTAACGTGGATGTACACAGTTGGTTCAATTATTGAACTCTTAAGTAAACGTGATGACGAAACTAATGTCTTTCCGGTTCAAGGTTTTTTATTTTACTCTTTACTTATGATTTGAAATATGTCTATATGTATTTCATTTTAATGGGGCAATTTTTGCTTGAGTAAAGGAAATAGGAATTAATAACGCTAGTTGTGAACCAACTTCTGTAAAGATTTTTCCAAAAGGCTGTCATAGGCCAAATACCCAATGACACGGTTATTTCGCTACATTTTGTAACACCCTTATTTTTAACCTACGTGCTAGTTGCCCGGATGAAATTGTCGCGAAATCTGCAAATCTACTTACCTTGCCCGTGATCTTGACAAGCCTTGCCTGGAGAGAGCCACTTTGCCACCCTTTCTTTCTCTCTTAGCCATGCAAAAGAGGCGCCGACACATGTGTCGCCGGCCATTTGTTACGTGATCATTTACGGACCATTTTCCTCCTGCAAAGTAAAGAACTGTGTTAAGTTCATGCTTGATATCATGACTTATTGCTCTTTTCTTACTATATACATGTACCCACCTCTTTTATTGTATCAATTCATGTTTTCATTCCTTTATCAACACATACTATTGTTTCGCACTTTTCTCGTTCCCCTCACACTTGTATTTGCATATGAGATACTATATTACATGTGCAGTATTATCAAATATATCAATTTTATAACGTTCTTAAGTAGATTTTCTATCTGAGTTGTGACTCATTAAAAATATCATAATGTGTTCACATAAAAAGCTCTTTAGAGTACACAATAAAGGGTACCGCCGGATGAAACGGTAAACACTTTCCTAAAACCAAATACCCTACGAGTAAGAGCGTAGGCTTCCGCGGCCGGAGTCAGTATTTAATTGGCTCTCCGGGTGACGCCGTGTCCATGGCAAAGGTGCCGACGTTTCGGTCGCCATTCTGCGACGTTCCTCAGGGCGTAATGCGCGGAGAATGTTACAAGAAAGTGAATGAAATTGAATTGAACATGTGAAATGTATGAAACAGAAAACATGAAATGTTAATTGAGCCTTTTCGTACCTGCTGTATGGAAGCCACTATACGACTACGCGGGTTCTGGCGAACCAAGGGGCTTAAGTACCCGGCTGTGGGCTGGAGGAGGGCAATTGCCTGGGTGCAGTACCTGTCTACTGTGTCGCCCCGAAAGAGTGCTGAGTGGGGATGGTGTCGAATAATTTTACTAGAGGTGAGGGGCTATGATTTATGTTTTCATTCAGTAAGTTATCATCTAAATGAATATGAAGGTTTTCCAAAGTTAATCTAGTGTGATATTAATTTTCAATTTCAGTATACGAATATCTGTCTGGAGTAAATGATTATCAAATTGAGATTTACAGTTGTGATTCCAAGCGTGTATATGTTCCTTAATTCTGGTGTTAAACGTTTTGGCTTTTTGACAAAAAGTTTTGGCTTCCCAGTCACAGCAATGTTATGAATAAACCCCGATTTTTTCTAAAATATCTAAGTGTTATTTGAGGGATAGAATTCTTGAGAGGGAATTCTGAAATTTGAACGAAACTTTGATACCTGACTTGTGTCCTTCAATTTGAAAAAATCCTACGCATGATTTAGGTCCTTGTAGTGTTCACCGACGGACAGACAGAGGGACGACAGATGGACGGACGGACAGACAGTCAGGCAAATAGACAGACGGACGGACGGACGGACGTACAGACAGATGAATATTTTAAAAAATAACTTTTTCTGTATCAATGGCCTCAAAAGGTGTTGAAATCTTAAAAACGATTTTCTGCAGACTTTCATAACTTTCTCTATACTACGGAAACATACGGGAATATAAAAGCTGGTCGTTTGAAATTGAAACTAGAAATAATTTTAAGTTCGAGCTCAGCTCCCGTCGGGGCAAGACCTCCGCCGGAGTCGCTCCTTGTGATAAAGTGTTCGCTGTGATAAAGTGTTCGCTGTGATAACACCTAGGTTATTGTGTGTACTTTAAGTTCTATCCGGATACAAGTATAACTATACAGTGAAGTGTATGTAAACGTATATAGTGCAATATAAATATTTAACAATTAGTGAAACACAAAATGAAACTGCTGGCCTCGGCCAGAGCATCCGTGAAGCAATACTAACTTACAACGGAACAACATCCGTTGCAATGCAGTCAACCGATCCGCCGCAGCTTACGCCAGAACAACAGCTTCAATGGCAACCCCATCAACAAATGCAGCCACACCCCTGGCCTCAACCATCGCAGAACGGCTGCACGGCATCATTAACACCCGACAACATCTTAGTAGTAAGTACGCCAGGGCAGCAGCCTTCATGGCACCCTCCACAAGCACAGCACCAGTCCTGGCTACAAGGAAAAGATAAAGGTGACCTTGAAATGTCTACAAATTATAACCACGGAGAAGAAAGTAATGAAGAATGGCAACTAAACATACGTAAACGAAGACGACGTAGTGATGGTAATCAATTAAACACTAACCTACCGACATTAAAAGAAAAAGCAATTCCTCTACAAAATAAGTTCGCCCCACTAATGAATGATATTCAATTCCAAAATGAAGCGGCGGGGAAAGAATCACATTTTTCTATCCCACCCATATTTATTCCCGGCATCACAAATGTACCAAAATTGATCGAAATCCTCAAACAAAAAGTTAATCAAGAAGACTTTACATACAAAATGTACAATAACGAAATAAAACTAATGCCACGCACAGTGGACGCGTTCCGCTTGATAATAAAGCTCCTCGACGAAAAAAAGACAGCATATCATACTTATCAACTCAAACAAGACAGAGCTTTTAGAGTTGTACTCCGATACTTACATCCCACAATTGATAAAGACGAAGTTGTAAGAGAATTAAAAACCCTCGGACATACAGTTCGTAACATACATAATGTGCGGCATAGACTAACTAAACGCCCACTCTCACTTTTCTTCGTAGATCTTGAACCAAGCCCAAATAATAAAGACATCTACAAAATAGAGAAACTCGTCAATGCCATCATAAAATTTGAACCTCCCTACAAAAAGAAAACAGCCGTTCAGTGTCATAGATGTCAAGAGTACGGACACACAAGGTCATACTGCAGAGAAACCCCTAAATGCGTAAAATGTGGTGAAGAACACTTCACTGAAGACTGCAAGAAGGATAGAAATGCACCAGCCATATGCGCTTTATGTTCTGAAAATCACCCTGCCAACTACAAAGGATGCCCAGAATACCAGAGATATATGAAAAGCAGAATTCAATACAGAAAATCAACATTCCAAAATCCAATTTTAAATCCTAAAGAGAAGCAAATAATTCCAAATGCCTCAGATTTCCCTCCATTACCCATTCACTCTCTCCAAAATAAAACTTCCAATCCCAACTCACAATCCGTAAGAAAACACGAGCAACCTCATGATAATGCAATCTATTATCCAAATTCCAAACCAGTATGGAATACAAGAAATTATTCTAATCATGGAACTACAAACGACCAAGAAGACCTCAGTCAAGTCCTTGATAAAGCCTTTCAGAGATTCGAAAACATTTTGAAACAGCAATCCGTGCAAATAAATACCCTCCTTAATTTAATCACTACTCTGATATCCAAAATGCATTAAATGGCGGGAAAAATAAAACTACTACTCTGGAACGCTAATGGTATACTCCAGCATCGCCGAGAGGTTATAGCAATTCTCACCGAACAAGCCATAGATATCATGCTTATATCTGAAACACACTTCACAGATAAAAGCTATCTTCAAATTCCGGGATACGAAATCTACACTACTGAACATCCGGACGGAACTGCGCACGGCGGAACGGCCGTTATCATTCGTAAAACGGTCAAACATCATGAGCTTACCGAATACAAAACGGAAGAAATTCAGGCCACCTCCGTAATGATTACAGAAAACGGAAGACAACTAACCCTAACAGCAGTTTATTGTCCTCCGAAACACCAAATAACGGAAGATCAATTTACTACGTTTCTAAAAACGCTTGGACGGAGATTCATAGCCGGCGGAGACTACAACGCCAAACATCAACAATGGGGCTCACGTCTCAATACCCTAAGGGGGAAGAATCTACTTAAGGCAATAAACAAACTGAATGTTATGACACTATCAACAGGAGAACCTTCATACTGGCCCACTGATATGAACAAAACGCCTGATCTTCTAGACCTTTTCTTAGCAAAAGGAATAATACCTGCTACAATCAAGATTAAAACCAGCTACGACCTTAGTTCCGATCATACGCCAGTAGAGATGACCATATGTTCGTCCGTTACTGAGCGCAGATCACCACCTAAACTTTGTAGTAAGTTTACTAACTGGGATAAATTTCGAATATACGTTAACAACTCGTTAAGCGTAAATATGCCTCTAAAATCAAGCAATGATATAGATAATGCAGTTTTACATCTAACAGAGGTTATACGGAACGCTGCCTGGAGAGCAACACCAAAATCTGAAGTAATCAAGAACTTACCGTACCCCAAAGAAATTAGACAAAAAATAACTGAAAAACGCCGACTTCGTAGAATCTATATGTACACCAGACAGCCTGAAGACAAAAAGAAACTTAACGCATCAGCCCAGCAACTAAAAAGAGAACTAAAAGAGTACCAAAACACAAAATTTTCCAATTACGTAAATTCCTTGTCACCAACAGCTATAACTAATTACTCACTGCGGAAAGCAACAAAAAAAACCAATCGCCCACAACAACACATCTCGCCCATTAGAAGACAAGATGGCACATGGGCACGAAGTCCTGAAGAAAAGGCCGAATGTCTTGCTATACACTTTTCTACAGTATTCAAACCAATAGCTAAACAAAGTATTTCGGAAAATGAGGTAATAGAAAGTTTACAGGCTCCCCTCCAACAGTCGGCACCCATCAAGACGTTCAGTTTATGTGAAATAGAAGAAACCATTAAAAAGCACATAAATCCTACTAAAAGCCCAGGACATGATCTTATAACTGGTACAATATTACAAGAATTACCCAAGGAAGCGCTATCATTCGTCACATCCATCTTTAATGCCATTATAAGCGAGAGCCACTATCCGACTCTCTGGAAGTATGCACAAGTGATAGCCATAGCGAAACCTGGAAAACCTGCTACAGACATTGCATCATACAGACCAATAAGTCTTCTCCCAGTTTTATCCAAGGTATTTGAAAAACTACTTTTACAACGGCTCAAACCAATAACCAATAATATAATACCAGACTTTCAATATGGGTTTCGTGAAGGTCACTCAACTATAGATCAGACACACCGAATAGTAAACAAGATATCTCAAAGCCTAGAAGAAAAGAAATATTGCTCTGCTGCTTTCTTGGACGTACTGCAAGCATTTGATAGGGTCTGGCATGCAGGTCTGCTATTCAAAATCAAACAATTACTCCCGCACTCATTCTATACATTTTTTAAAACGTATCTATCCAGCCGCTTTTTTCAAATTAAATACCAAGATGTTTTCTCTGGATTTAAGCCACAGACAGCAGGTGTCCCTCAAGGAAGTATCCTAGGACCAATTCTGTTCGTAATCTATACTTCTGACCTACCAACAACAGAACGCACAACGATGGCTACATTTGCTGATGACACAGCTATTTTAGCTGTCGACGAGGACTCAACTCGAGCATCGGAACACCTGCAAGCGCATCTGGACAAGATAGAAGAATGGACGAATCAATGGAGAGTAAATATAAACACAGCAAAATCACAACAGATTACCTTCTCACTTCGAAAAGAACAGTGTCCCAAAGTGAAATTAAACACGTCAGAACTCTCAGTAACAATGGTCGTGAGGTATCTTGGTTTACATCTAGACAGTCACTTAACCTGGAAACCTCACATCTTGAAAAAGAGGAAAGAATCACAACTGAAATTAAGCAAATTATCGTGGCTACTTAACCAAAGGTCTAAGCTCTCCTTATACAACAAAATATTAGTGTACAAGACAATAATCAACCCAACATGGACATATGGCATCGAACTCTGGAGAACTGCCAGCAAGTCAAACCTGGAGATCCTGAGAAGATTCGAAACAAAAACACTGAGATATATATGCAACGCTCCGTGGTTCGTCACCAACAATAATTTGTACAAAGATTTAAACATCTCAACAATGGCAGAGATTATCTCGGAGAGAAGCAAGAGGCATCAGAAGAGATTGGGATGCCACCCGAATCAACACTCAGTGAACATGCTGGACAATAGTGAACATGTGTATAGGTTAAAGCGTGAACATATTCTAGACTTACCCTTTAGATTCTCTTCATAGTAACTTGTATCATGTATACCATTTACTAATTGTTCCAAGTGAACAGATTGTAAATTAGCAGAATTGAAAAAAAGAAATAATTTTTTTAATAACATTTTCAACAATCAATAATTCAAAAGTAGGTAAAAACTATTCTGAAGAATTCATGAATTTTAATAAGAGAACTTTTTATGTTATTATGAAATGAGACAGATTTTTGCCTTAAAAACTGTGGATCATTAAGGTTATTATTATTATTAATGCAAACTTACAACTGGATATTTTCAAATGTAATCACGAATGTTTCTGGTATTTTGTATTATTTGCAAACAAATGACACTCCGTGGATGGGGATTATATCTGCACATGTTTTTATTACTTAGTATCATAGTTCTTTAAAATCCCTCGATGTGCTTCTGCTTTCGTGTTTTACTAAGACACATAAGAGATATCTTTGACTTTTGACCTTACTTCTCTCTTCTCTCGCTGACCTTTGACTTTCTAATGCTACATGTCTCTATTTCCTTTTCTCTGTATCCCCTTTTCTGACTTAAACCTATTCCCCTTTACATTTTTCCGGCGTGTTTTGTCTCATGTCAGTTTCATCTCGCATAGGGTGACATCATCTAATTGATATTCTATGAGTTTACCATTTTTCTTCTTCTAATTAATCTTTCTTAATACTCTCTTTGCAAAATATATTTTGTATTTGTGTTGATTTTTTGTTTTCAATTTTATTTTTCTTATTTGTCATCATTTCAATTTTTCTCTTTACTATTTTGTCATCAAATGCGTCTACAACTCTTCATTTATGTTATTTTCCAAACCATTCACTCTCTTTGTCTTTATCAATGATTTTTTTCTGTGTAATCTGCCTATTTACTGAAAAATTGTGGCAAATATCTTTACAAATGACAAGATAGCATGATGGTTGGCTTGTGTATTATTATCATTTTTAATATATTATATTCGTTATGCAGATGTCACGCCATGTGATCTTTGTCTTTTTATTTCAAATTTATTTTCACCTTTACCCTTTTAATCTTCTTTGTTTTCCTCCCTTTATTATTTTATCCACGCCACGCCACGCTGTGTGGCCCTGTGCCCATCGGAGCGCCACCTTCCCCTCCGTTTTATGTCGGCCACCTCCATCGCTACCAGTCCCCGCCCCCGCCGCAAACCGCTTTTCTTCCGCCCCTGCCACCTCCTCCTCTCTCTATCATCACCCTGCCCTCTGTCGTCACCAAGCACTGCCATCTTCACCCCCTAACGTCACCTTCCCCCACGACCCCCGCTCCCTCATCACTCTTGTCCCCTGCCTTCAACCACCTCGCTCAGCCATCAACCTTGCACTCTGCTATCATTCAGCCCTCTACCTTTACCCTGCCTTTGCCGTATCCACCCCTGCCACCACCCATGCCCCTTCCGTCATCCCCGCCCCCTCTTCATCCCACCCCCTCGTTATCCCCGCCACCTCAAAGGGCAGGGGGTGACCCCTGCCCTTTGCCAACACCCTCACTCTTTACCATCACCATGTCCTCTGCCGCCACCGTGCCCCTGCCGTCTGTCATCTCCCTTGCCCTCTTCCTTCACCATCTCCCATTACCCACTCACCCTATCCTCCCGCGTCGATGTCTCTCGCAGCCGCAGCTTCCGTTTAATGAGACAGCTCCACTCTGGCCGCGTGAGGGCGGCGGCGGCGAGGGATTAAGGCTCGATCCGTCCCCGCAGGCTGCGCCGCTGATTAGATGTTCTCACGTCGGTACAGGCGGCGTGCGGGCGACTCCTGTGGGAGATGACTCAGGATTTTTCATTAAACTTTCTTGAGCGGACAGCGAAAATGAGAGGGCGGTGAAAATACCCTGCGCGGGTACCCGGCGCTGAGCCCTGGGCACGGAAGAAACGGATGATTAAATGAAACACAAATAGGGTACACTCAAGGAAGTTCGTTGTTTGGATAATTATAACCCTGAAAAGCGGAGCAGTTTGGCGCCGGGGTTGGCCGGATTTTAGAAAAAGAGAAGCGAGATACAAATGTGTCATGAAGAAGAAGAGCTAACGTGTGGAAACCAAATGCAATATGTTACACCTAACATTTTATTTCTGATGCAAAAAGTTGTCTTACTAGCGTGGGATCGACATTTATCTCGTGGTCAAGCGAGGGACACTCGACTGCGTTTCTCGTTCAGCGTTTTATCGGATTTTCTCTGTAGACTGAGACAATATTGATCTTTGTGAAAGAGCACATCGAATTCTCAATTTCAAGGAGATAGACTGCTTTGCATAAGAGTGCACATACAAGCTGTAAATATTTTAGGAGTCGCTCGATTCCCGATAGGACTACGCGAATTCACTGCCGCGGGAAGTGCTTGGCGTCGGGACGTACGACGTGCAGGCAACCCACACTACACACGTGTATTACGGCACTGGAGCAACACTCCCAGGAGGCCCCGGAATAAAAATCGAAAGTTACGCTTGCCAGCTTAACCGTCGATAGCACTCGCTTGTGCTGCTTTTAAGAGGAGAAGAGAGATGTCAGAAATACTTTGGAACGTCTTGAGGCTTGTAAAGAATCTCATTTGGCGTAGGTGTGAAAATGGAGTACGATGAAATCAGATATCCAAAATTGAAATACATTTCGATGGAGTTGCCCTCGTTTTTACTGTTTCCGAAAATGATTATTCTCTCTATTGCCAATTTTCAAGACTAAAATAACAATTTCTGGAGTTTATGATAAAAAGTAGAATAAATTTAATTTTGATCATCTACCCTCTAAGAAATTATTATACATTTAGAATATATAATACAAAAAATGTTGGTATCAGTCAAATATTCGTGATTCATGTTACATCATCTTTCACAACGGAAAGTGTTCATGTCTTTATTAAATTATTTCACATTTGTAATAAGTCCGACAACTTTTAGCTCATTTTATTTCTTGAATATGTGTTTCGCCAAATGCTTATAAAAAGGTACGTATTTAATAATAATACTTATATAAAGATATATATGTAATTGTACAATACCTTTTTTCATACATTGGTTTCTTTCAAAAGTTTCTCAAGTATTGAAGCCAACTTATCCGTTATTTAGTTTAGGTCTCATAGTTTTTCGGGGCATTCCGAAAAGTCCAAGAGGATTCCGTGACGCGCGTTGGTGAGACGAGCTGTGAGGTGTAATCAAAAGGCTTGCGTCAGCTTCCAGCGGTTAAACCTTCTAGTTCCATCTTTATTGCGCGTCGCGAAATTTCACGACTTATCTGGTCAACTTGAAATTGCGTTCCGGCCATCCGGAAGCTCATTGCGGTGCGGAGTTGTGCTGAAGGGGTCAGTAATTGGGACGATTTCGGCTACAAAGGGAGAGCGAAGTACCAAGAGATGAGTTGGAAGTTTAACACTTCTCTACTAGTTGACGAAGGGTTATTGCTTTCAGAGCTCTTGAATTTTAAAACTGGGCACGATATCTGACAAGATTATAATTGTGTTCTAAATATGGTACACTTATTGGTTGCATTAATGTTACCATTAACAACGTTATGATTTAAAAATTAAGTGATATCTGAATTAAAGTTATCATTGACAATCAATAAACTTTTCTCAAAAAACAAAGAGTGACAGTGATTCATGTTTTGTAAAAATTGACTTGAACGGTTGTGCTCTTTTAAATTCATAATTTAATGTACTTCAGTTAAGTTAATTTACATTCAATGTTAATTATTTAATAACAATAATTAAGATATTTTAGTTTCTTGCTGTTACGCATATGAAAATTATATTTATTACAAGTGATTTACAAATAAGATAATATTATTGTCATACATGCGAAATATTTTTCTCGCACTTCCATATCTTTAAATCTGTGGTGATTACTACACGAGTAATAAAATTAGAGCAAAATACTCTATTAAAAACTCTCCAGTTTTCGACACAATTGATCCATTGAATGTAACTCGTACAACTGGGCCGTGTACATTGTTTTCCTGTGTTACGAGACTCGTAGCATTCAGACGACTCTGCGTTCGAGGCACACATGGCGGACTTGTATATCTACGTGCGCAAACATACGTGCGTTCGTGGTTGTCCACGAACTGGGATGATATATCGCACGCGTTGTATAAACCGAGTTTTGCGTTCTCGCGCCCATATATCACAAAAGAAGACGGACGGTTAACAACGGGCTGCGCCGGGGGCGCCTACAAAAGAGTGGTGCATGCCGGGAAGAGGTGAAGGGCGGGGCGGCGGAGAGTGATGGGCTGAGAACAGAGAGTGGACGGCGAACTGCAATTTGTGGACGGTGGGAGGACGGCGGGATTTGGTGAGCAGTAGACCGGAAATGGAGAGCGGTGAATCGAGGGCGGGGAATGGAGGCCGGAAGATGGAAGGAGAAAAATAAAGGGCGCAGAATGGAGAACAGAGGTTGGGCAGTGCAGGTCGCAAAGCAGTGGGTGAAATTCGAAGACGAATAGTCGAGGTAGTGGTAAATATCATAGAAGGAAAGGGAAGACAATTGTAGATGGCAAATAAAGGGTTAAGAGAGTGAAGGAAATGGCGTAGAAAGCCTGGTATGTGTGGTGGAAACCGGAGATGGAATGGTGAACGGTGAATGGTGAAATATGCAAAGGCTAGAGCGCGATAGGCACTGGAAAGAAGCGTTCTTCTTGAGACATTCTCCACAATTCCGATGCCGAGAGTCAGGAGTTATTCCGACTGAATCTTGCTTCACGAAACTAGAACTCTCTCGACGTTGCTTTGTCAAAATTAAATTTTCTGAATATAATTCTCTCCAACATTTTTCGACTTTGCACATTCGCTTTATTTAAATATTATTTCTTTCATCACAAAATTTGTCGAAAACGCATCCTAGGGTTTGAGATCCTACTGTGGAAGGATTTTCAACACTAGCTAGCTAGATAGATCGAGTAGACTGGCTGTCTGGAGGAGAATTCTAGCGACAGGATAGGAAGTTCTCTGTGGTTCTTCCAGAACCGGAACGCAATATGTCGGAGCAGTAACTTAACAAACGGATTATTAGTCAATCAATGAATCGGAAACTCACTTGATTCACACTGGAATTTCTTGAATTATCAGTTATACGATTAAATTCCATAAAATGAATATGAATAAATTGAATGAATATCTGTGGCTGGTGATATAATTCAGGAGGTAGTTCCAATTCTAAATATTTAAAATTCAAATATTCGGTCCGTGTTACAAGAAATTCTTTGGATCCGAAAAATCGATCCGCCTCCTGAAATTTTAATATCTTTTCAAATTCCTCATGAATTCTAATTCATTAAATCATAATATATCACTTCATTATGGATTACAAAATGATGCCGTTGAGTTGAGTGCCGAAATCACGAGTTTAATCTATGTGATTGTTAAAAAGTTAATTTATACCACCATACTGGCAAATGTATACACATTTATCGTACATTTATGATGAAAGGCTTACGGAGGTGCAAATTAAGTTTTCTTTACAAATGAAAATACATTACTTTACATTTATGAAAATACAAATGAACATTTAAACAAAAATATCCGCAGCGACTGCGAGATCTCTTGATTTTTTTCTGATTGTTATATAACTAGTGACAAGAATTTACTAATATTTTATTTCATTCTACTTCTTTGCACGAGATAGACAATGAGCTTGGATTCTAGAAAAGAACAAAAAGCGTACAACCTGCATAAGGTTTAATTTCAATTTAAGATTAGAAAAAGGTAAGATAAATTGGGCCTGATCATCTTCAACATTTGCACAGGTACATGTTCAAACTCTTCTCTGGTCCTCCATTAACGCCAATCCACCGCCCGGCCCATGGACATCCCCACTTCTGAATCGAGCCGTGAAGTACGCAATGCTCTGCGTAGTTCCGGTGCTAATCGATGTCGCAAATCTATTGGCAGCTGATGCCAATAAAAAGGGCGGTGCGGGACTGTCGGCGGACGCGTAGAGCGGTGGGTCAGCGGACGGCCGGACGCGGTCGCTAACGCGCGAGCGCCGCGCCGCCGCCGCCCGCGCCCACTGGGACTTCGATACACCAGGCTGGATGTCGCAAAGTCACCCCGCAAACTCGCGTTCGATTACCAGTGCCATTGACCGACCCACCTTCCGCCCTGATGCTTCGCGCCCTGCCACTCATCCAATCCTGCTCTTCTATTCCGCTCTGCACTTTCCTGCCCCAGCCGCCGCGTGTTATCGCCAGACCTACTGCCCATCCTACCACCCTGCTGTCCTCTCACTCACCCCGCCCTGTCTCCGCCCCCTCTGGCCATCCCATTCCGTTCTGGACTTCCCTGACCCAGCTGTCAGACCTACCACCCACCTCGCTGCCCTGTCGCCCCGCTCCACTCGGTCTCCCACTCACTCATATTTCCCATTCCGTCCCAGCCGCTCCGTCACATCGTCATATACTTCTATTCCTTTCCGTCCTACCATTCCGCCTTGCCTGCCTCTCCTGTTCCATCCGGCCCTCCCCTCCGGTCTTGCCATTCCGTACCGTCCCTTTCTGAACCGCCACCCCTTCTACTGCTCCAGCGCCGCCCTTCCTGCCCGACCGTCAGACTCTTACCAGCCTCCCCGATTTGTCCTGACGACCCACCCCACTCCGTTGCCCTGTCCCGCTTTGCCCGTCCAACCCGCTCTGCCTCGCCGACCATCCCTACCTAGCTCCCCCCACTGCCGTCCCACAACCTGTACCACCCTGCCCTTTTACCGCGTGTTCTCCTGCTGCTCCGCTCAGCCCCGCCACGCAATTTTACTTTGCAGTCGTTTCTTGTAATCTCGCCCTTTCCTTAACGTTACCATCTCTTATGCCACCGTGACTCGCATGTCTCACATTCAGACATTCGCATTATGCTAATCCCATATGTCTTATACGTCACAGTTCCGACCTGCATCTTCACTGATGCCTTGCAACTTCACCATGTCCTTTACGCCTCGCCATCATGTATCCACCACGCCCTCACATCCGCCGGCTCTCTCAGTCCTATCCCCCTTGTCTATGACTTCGCACTAAGCTGCCCGGTCATAACTCCAGACTTTTTATATTGTTCTACTCCACTTACTCCTTCCTGCCGGCTTATCATCATGACATATCCCCATTCCTAACCTTCCACTCTCCCGCATTCCATTTCCTATTTTCCCTCTCCCGTCCTCATGCTCCAACACTTCCTACTGGGACTTTCTCTCTCTTCGCTACTTTCTGCGTGCTATCGACCTCGTCCTCGCTTTCGAGATGGTTCCTCTGCCCTTGCATTGTATCTCTCATCTATTCTTCCTTTGCCGCCCCGCGCTTGCTGTATTGAATTTGGCCCCGACGGTCCACGCGGCCTCTCCCGCTGTGCGGGTGGACGTTCGCCCAGAGAAGCGTGCGCCGACTGCGCTCCCGGTGGCGAATGGCAGCGCTTGCGTGCGACCTTGCTACCGACCACGGCCTCCGTCAATCACAGCCCCAGAGTCATTGTTGTCACACGCTGTAACTAATATTTACGGGCTCATCGCAGTAGGCACAAAAGGTCACATCTGCCATGTTTTCATGTGAACCAAAATGCCAATTATTGGCCTCTTTAAGCATATTTATTTGATTTTTGAGACGACATTTTCCAAAAAACATGTATAGGAAACCATTTATCATTTACATGGATAATTATTAATATTTTCAAATAATATATTATCAAAATTACGATTTTATAATTTAGCAGATGCTCGTGAAAAATTATGTTTGTTTCTTTTAATCTTTTCTCCAATTATCTTACAGGTTCGCTGCTTATTTACTGCAATATTGTTTCAAATATTTATTTTAAGTTTCTACCAAGCATTTTGTTTGACTATACACGCTTTAGACACTTATCGACAATACTGAAAATTAAGACACCATGATCTAATTTACAAAATATTTACGATCATTGCATCTCCATGTTTCAATTCTCGCATACGATGTATTACATTTAAAGAAATACCCAAGAAAGATATAACTTAAGGTGGTGATTATATTTTAAATTCGAATTATATGATGATGATTATTAAAAAATGATAGAATAAACTGAGCAAGATTAAATTGCAAAAATAAATTAGAACAAATTTAGTTGAACAAGAATTTCTTTTTAATTGTCTCCATCTCTTTAATGTAAGAGTTTGTGAATAATATTCACCGATTATCCGGCTTAATCTACAAACGGTGGCAATTCCTTTTTGTAATTTTCATTTTGGAAGACATTACATTGTTCAGTTTACATATTACTTGTGCAAATGTTTGATGGTCTTAATCTATCTTATACTAACTTACACTAACTTAAAATTATACATTACTATTATATTAAAAAAATATACTGGGAGAGGGTGCAGGAAGCATCTCAGATTAGTATTATTCCACGTTTGCAACCATTTTATAAAATGAATGGAGGAGATATCTGTTGTTAATTATCGTTTGATAATTGGGGGTTTTACCAAGTTTATAGAAGGATGATTCTTGAATTAGGGGAAGGTTAGAGTGAACCTTGGGGAACTCCAGCAGATATTTTCCTTGGATTGGAGCAGAGGCCTTCGACTGATACTGAAAATGTTATATTTGTTATATAGCTAAAAATAAGAAATTCTAGATATTTGGGTGTACCTATTGAAATTAACATGAAATAGAGAGCTGGATGCCATATTCGGTCGAAAGCTTACGACATATCTACGAATGCAGCGATTGTATGTTGCCCCTTTTGCAATGAAGTGTGAATGTGGCGGCGATGGTGTAACGGTTAGCGTACCGGACTGTTGTACTGAAGTTGGCGGGTTGAAAACCGATCGAAGCCGTGGATTTTTAAGGGCGAAAAAATCCTTCGTACGCCTTCCTTCGGAGGGGAAGTAAAGCCGGCTGTCCCATGTTAGTAGATTTACTTGCATGTTTGAAGGCGTTTCAAAGGAAAAGATCATACATTTTAAACTTGGCGCCTTCGAGATAGTCTTAATTTTCTCCAAAAAACCCGCGTGAGTTTCTTCTCTGGTGTCCGAACATTCATTTCTTCGTGCAAGTTCCTTGAAGTCGATTTCAACTTGTGTTATTAGTGCGGAGCGTCACCGAAAGATCGCACCAGCTCCTGGGGAAAGATTCTCCACTCCCGCGCGTAAATTCGGCAAGGGGGAAATGCTGAGAATTTCTATATCAGACAGCTGATCGCCTTTGTCACGACAAGGAGTGCGGAAAGCTTTGTAAAAAGCGTTTCGGAAAGTTTTCAGAATTCGACCCAGAGTGTGCCAGGCACTGCATGTAATTTAAACACGCAGCTAAACGCCACGAAATTCGTAAGGAAAGCGCAGTTTTAGTCTGGGCAGAGGTAACTGTGACAACTTCAATACTCTTTATTTCTTTCGCCAAGTAACAATACTTTTAAATTGTGTGTCATTTATTTTCCAGAACATTCTTGTCTGACGAAAAGAACTACTGCGACAGAAGAGTCGATGTTCCATTGTCATTTTCATTTTTCATCAACAATGCTATGCTCTCCCAGCCATCCTTTCAACTATTTCGCTGCCTGAACAATGGTGCACGAAAACCGGGAACAATAAGTTGTGGTGGTGTATTTGAAAAAGTCTTATCTTTGTGATTTTGTGTTCTTTCTTTAAGTAGTGATTAAGTATATAATTGTGAAGTTATAAGTGTCACGTTCAGTTGTGTGCATAGTTTAATAGTGGTTCTTTCAAACATCTATCTTTGTTTTGTTTACAGAAACCACAAATCAGTGATTTTTGTATAGCTTAAGCACTTCATAAACTGTAAGTCCAAAATGCCTGTTAAAAGGCGTCAGATTTTTTCTAAATGGCTATATTTAGATTCAACATTGACTAGAATCGAAGAGAATTTTAATTCTCTCTCAGATATAAGCAGACCAAATTTAGAATGTTTCTTGGACAGGGGTGAGGAATTGTGGAAAGATATTAGAGTTACAGTGGACGAAGCTATAAAGCAAGAATTTTTAGATGATTTAACCCCCTCATTTGAGAACTTGGAAAGCAGATACATGCATTTTAAAAGCCAATGTCTTTCTGAATTGGCAAAATTATCAGAAAAAACACATGTCGTTAAGCCTAGTCCTATGGGATGCTTACCACATGTGAAACTGCCTACTTTCTCAGGCATGTACGATCAGTTCATGCAATTTCATGATATCTTGAGTGTATATCAGTAGTGGAAAATGATTCACTGAGCCATATTGAAAAATATATGCATCTGCTTTCACATTTAAAAGGGGAACCGTTTATGCTTGTCAGTGCATTGAATGTGTCAGGAGATAACTTTCATACTGCTTGGAAATTATTAGTCGATAGATACTCAAACAAAACCAAAATAATAGACACCCATGTCAAAGCTTTGCTCAATTTGCCCCAAACAAAAAGTGATTCTTCTTCTCTCAAACAGTTCATTTCTCAAATTTCCACAAATTGGTGTGGACTTAAATCGATATCACTTGACGTGGATTTAAGTGAAGTAATCTTGCAGCATTTAATACTCTCCAAACTAGATTTCAAAACTAGAGAATCGTGGTATCTTAGTAAAGGCTCGGCACAAAGAATGCCAGGATTACAGGAATTATTAGATTTCTTAAACCATAGGGCAAATGCATTAGAATTTAATGAAGGCATTTCTCAAAAATCACAACCAAATTCTGTTCCAGCTGGAAAACCTCATCAAACAGCACCTAACCTCAGGGCGTTTGCTATAAATGTATGTGATTCCAGTCGATGCATTTTGTGTCCAGAGAAACATCCGTTGTTTAAGTGCGTGTAATTTCAACAGTTAACGCTGCAAGAAAGATTACAGGTGTGTCGTAAGAATTCATTGTGCATGAATTGTTTGTCCAAAGCTGTCAAAGACCACCCTTGTAGCAAAAGGACATGCAGGGTATGTAATCTAAAACATCATTCTCTTTTGCATGACCCGAATCATAACAAACAGTGAATTTCAACATAACCTCAAAATCAGATGTAGGAACTCTTGGCAATGTACAATCTCAATCTTACCCAGATGAAGGAGAATGCTCTATGGTTAGAACTGAACGACGAGAGGTTGCAAAAGTTTTCTCTCATATGGTCTTTACTGAAGCAAAGAAATTTCGGGGTTTGTTGCCAACTGCTATAATTTTGGTCACTGACAAAAGGGGTAATGACATACCAGTCAGAGCATTGCTAGACTCGGGTAGTGAAGTTTGTTTTATAACGGAAGGCCTTGTCCAACTACTAAATATTCCAAGAACAAAATGTCACTATTCGATACATGCAGTTAATTATCTAAAATCGGTATCAAATGGGGAAGTGAATGTAACTATCAAATCTCGGTTTAATGATTGGCGAACCGGGGTGCAATGTTTAATAGTTCCATCTATTTCATCAAAATTGCCTCAAACATCCCTTGATTTGTCAAAATTAAAAATTCCAGCACATCTCAAACTAGCAGATGACACGTTTCATTTGTCGAACAAGGTTGACATGTTATTAAACTCCTCAGTGTTCTTTGAAGTTTTCAAAGAAAAAGTATCACGACCTAATGACATCCCTGTCATTTTGGATACCCTGTTAGGTTCGGTCATAGCAGGATGCACTAACATATAATAAGTAACTACATTCCACATTTCTGTGTATAGAATCCTAATTGTATCCAGTGTAATAATAATTCTGTCGCTTATGTTATTGAGTTTTAGCCACACGATGCTGGCAACAAAATTGCTATTGACAAGGAAGCTGCCTTTACAAAGTGGGCCTTCGACATTTCAATGTAATGTAATTGCCAAAACTAGATTTCTCAACGGAATGTGCTGCCTGTGATCGATGAAGGTGGTAACACTATTTCATTACCACTTCTTAACGTTAATTGCTAATTCATTCATAATACTTTTCTTACTACCCCTTATGATAAGGAGGAGTCTTTATCTTATCAGAACCTATCAATAAGGTTCAATTATTAGCACAAGCTAATGCGTACCAATTCGACCAAGTCAGTCATTGGTATTTGCAGGGCACGTTATAAACCTTGGGTCGTGGTATGCGCCTGTCATACCACTAACGAGGGATCTCCACTTACTCACAGTGGAAAACCTGGCCACAAGTCAATTTATAGCGGCTCAGAAAAGATTGGGTTTCACTAAGGGTACCCATCGGGAATCATTTATCGAAATAACGTGAGAGGTAACGTACAATTGATACCTCGTTCACATACTTTCTTACTTCCTCTTATGCTAAGAAGGCATCTTATCATGCTAGAACTTTTCAAAAGTTCAATTCTCATCATAATCTAATGCAGATCATTTCTAACAAAGTCAGTCATTAGTTAATGCAGTGCACGTTGTAAACCTTGGGTCGTGGTATGCGCCTGTCATACCACTAACGAGGGATCTCCACTTAATCACAGTGGAAAACCTGGCCACAAGCAAATTTACAGCGGCTCTGAAAGGATTCGGTCCCACAGGACCTACGCTCCTTTATTATCCAATTGTCAAAAAAACAACACTTAAAACGCTCTCTCATACAAAATTGTATTTCATTTTCTGAATTGCTGTGTAAACTTGCAGAGATCTATGAGATCCCTCAGGGGACAATATCGATTCTTAGATATTGCCACGGGCCTTGGCGCTCCCGGGGACCTGAAACTACCCGAGCCACCCACGATTTTAGTTGTCATTTCTTCTTGTTAATTCATGTGATTAAAACAGGATTAGCTAAAACACTGTTTGCAGTGCCAACTTTAAGCTCACCACTCAACCCCAAAGGGCGTCTACGACTCTTCACATTTCGGAATTAAAATGACACGCCCAATCATTTTAATAAAAACTTGGTCTATCGTTATCTGCTGGTAGGATTCTTTAAATATCCAGCCAAGAAAACGTCTGAATTGGGAAACCTTTGAAAATAACATGTTCTAGACGCTCTGGTCTGTGGACAAGAGTGGTGACGACAGAAGTTGCTTTGTAATAAAACGCACAAATACAAAATTGCATCGATCACAGCACGAGGTAGAGAGTCCATCCTTTCTCTTTGATTATTCATTCGTATTGTCGACACACATCGCCCAGAAATCGACCTGTTTTCTTTATTTATTTGAAGCCTCGATCAACACATTCGTTTTATCTACTCTTAATCTTAATAATTTGTTATCTTGTGCGTTTGGGGAGTTCACAGCTCCAAACGATGTTTGTTTTGTTTTGAATTTCAGGTTCGTGAATCCGCTCAGTGATACGAGCTACAATAATTATATCTTAACGTTGTTGTGTTGTTGTTTTTTTATATTCTCTTTTTGTCTTTGAATTGGCACCGTCAATTTGGAACAGCACTCGGGAAGATGGTATTCGTGCCATTCGTTCGCACGAAAACCGTGTTTTGTTTCGTTCAGTCTTAGTCCTTTGTCTTGTTTTGTTTTGTATTGTTTAGTTTTGTTGCTGTTTTTCTTTCTCTAGCGAATTACCAAGGCACCGCCCGGTACCCCATTCGTTCATTACTTATTGCACTCGGTCATGTGAACACCGACTTTTTATATCGCAGTTTCTCTAATCTCGCCTTTCGAAAACAAGCATTTCACAAAAACTCAGTTTTGTCTGTCTGCTTTGATTGTTGTGTATCCCTGAATAAAAAATTAGGATTCTTGGTTGAGATGTGTTTCTGTGATGAATGCTACTACGTATATTAATTCTGTTAGAATGTAGGAAGAGTTGTAATTCGGCTTTTTTGTTGATAATGCCATTGCCATTCCAATTTAATATAATGATATCATTATGGCTATCCATAATTGTTACTAAATGACATAGCATTTGATTGTTGGATATTCTGTATTATTGATGGTATGAATGCATTTATAAAATTAATTATGTGATTGGTTACAAACTGAGTGATGTTTTGTATGGATTAGTTACCAATATTGAAATTGTTGAAGTTTCTGTTTTTCTGCTGGTTGTTATGTTGTTTGGTGCTTTGTGTTTGTTGTGTTTTGTTGGTGGTTGATATTTGATGCATGTGGGAAATAAGGTGTGTTGTTGGTTGGAAGTAGTGTTGGAAAGTTTGTTGTATTGAACTGCAGGGGAATAAGATTGTTCCTAAGTTTGTCATTTGGATTATTTATTTTACTTTCTAAAAGTTTTCAATAATATGGACATTCTACTGATCTGAAGTCAGCCCTATGTTTCCCGAAACAATGTTATGTGTAGGAGTGAAGTTCTTTTGGTCACAGTTTTCTAATAGGTGATCACGTGCACAAAACAGACATGAAATTGTATGATTGCAATTATTTTTACTGTCTAAACACCGGTAACCTCGTAGGGGACCCTTGGTTGTTTTTTTTCTGGTTTCATAATGTTATTGCCTATATGGTTTATTTCTAACACATTCTCGATTTTGTGAGTCCATCAAAGTCTACTGCCACTACTGGGATGGGGAAATTGTTTTTAGGTAGTCGAGTAACGTTTGTAGCAGAATTGAATATGTTATGGATTTCTGCTAATATTTTTCATATAACATTTTCTGAGATTGAAGGATGAATATTTTCGATTGCTATTGAGTTTTTTTACTAATTTAATCCGAATACGTGTGAAATTGTTTTTTGAGGCCAGAAAATATTTAACTGTTTTCCGAAAATCGGTCACTGATTGGAATTGGATTCGAATCTTTTGATTTTTGAATTCTGTAGTGAAGTTGGATGAGACGTTAAATTTTATTTCATTCGCGAGGGAATCTTGATAAAAATTGGTGAGATTTTATTTTCGTCACTTAGATCATCTGGGATCTCTTCGTTTAGCCAACTAAATCGGTTTTTGATTTCTACATTGTATTGACTTTGTAAGTTCGACCCTGCCGGAGGCTGACTCTGGTTACGCGTTTAAGGTCTCTTTTATCACTGTCATTATCGCTGGCTCACTTTCCTTGCGACATTACCATGTTACGATTCAGTTGAGCTGAAGCATCTGAATGTTGTTAATGCATTCGTTCCTAGGACTGGTCTGATGATTCGGCCCCGAATTGTATGTTGTTGCTTGGAATGTGTTGACTTTGAGGCGGTATTTCTGTGAATTCCATGCTGTCCGTGAGTTGACGTTGCCTTCGTTGGTAACCACGTTAGACGACTCTCCCGAATGATATAACGAATTTAGGGCTTCACTGACCATTCGCCCTGTGCTGGATAAATAATTGTTGTTCATTAAATTACTAAAGCAATAAGAGAGGTAGTCGGAAGTAAGCAGCCGCGAATCAGTTAGTGTATGTAATCAGTGAGTCCGTCGGTGTGTCTGAAGTGGAAGCTGTGCTATGAAGTGTGCATTGCGGTTAACAGTGGTGCAGTGGATGAACAGCAGTCAGCAGTTTGAAGCCTGCAGAGGAATCTGAGCTGTGAAGTGTGGTGGTGAAATCGTGGTAAACAGTAGTGTAGAGTACCCTGGTGTGCGCAGTGAAGTGTGGTCTGTGCAGGGGAATTGTGGTCGGCGCAGTAGACCGTGGACAGTGCAGCAAACGAACTGTGTGATTGCGTAGAAGAAGTGAACAGTGAAAATAAATAATTAGATTGTAGTGAACAGTGTAAATACATAATCAGAAGAAGTGAACTGTGTAAATAAATAATCAAGAGAACGGAGTCGTGTGTAAGAAAAATAATTAAGTGAAGAGCACAAGAACTGTGTAATCTACATGTAAATAGATCAAGTAGTTTTTAGTATATAATTGATTACGAATAAACGTTTCTGTTTAAATAACTGTGTGTGTGGGGGCTTTAATACACCACATAGAAACGTTACACTATTATTACCTTTTTTAGTTCTTGAATATAGTTTCAGAAAACTACCAGTGTAATGTCAATCTTCTTTGGTCCACCGAAACATTCCTGTACATAGTTGGAGCAGGGTACGTCATCCCATTCACATGTCCATTCACATAATAATACGAACTTCAACACCACTTGCGTGCCACTCATTAAAAGCACTATATTCAAGATATTAGTTTAAAATGGTTCTTAATATATTAAATTGTCAGTAACCCACACTTTTCACTTCAAACGAATGAAAGTTTTAAAAATATTTTTTTCTGTAAGACCTGCCCCTACACCACGATAGCTGAACCTTTGAGATTATGTTCCAACAGTAGGGATTTATTTATTGATATTTGATGACCCTTCAACCGCTGAGGTCCTTAAGTCCCCTGCATACTATTCTTATGTGTATATGATGATGATGTAAATGATAATAAAGCAAATAGGTATGAAAAGCAGGAAAAACTAAGCACACTGAGGAAGTTTGTTGAGCGTTCGTTTTTTCTGTGAGTATAACACGGATCTTAATGAATTTGAATTTTAAAAATAATATAATTCAGACATCACAATTAACATTAAACTAGAAATTATTTCATAGAGCTGTTTCACTTATAATCTTCATTGATATTGAGTGTTTTCTTATTGTTGCCTTCCCCGCTCTCGAATGCTAGTTCTCGCCATACTTCATCCTCCCCTTCAATATCTCTTGCGCGCAAGGGTTTCTTATACTCCAACCGACCTCTATGTTCTGGGTCTTCCTCTTGTATTTCATCATGCAAGTGTATGTAGCATATGCTCTTTTCGGCCATCTGTTTTCTCCCATTTGTACAACATGATTGACGCACAAAAGTTGACTTTCTTGAACTGCATCGTGTAGAGGCCGGGTCATTTTCCTTCTTGTCTAATTTCTTACCTGGTCTCGCCTGGAGATTACAGGAGATCTTCTGAGATGAATCATTTTTATTATCTTTAGCATTTATTTCAAACTTTCATTTCCATAAGTTGTTACGTCCTACACAATTGATTTGTAGGACATTATTTGAACTTTCTATCACATTTTAGTGATTCCTTCTTTCTGTAATAAAAAGTATTATAGTTCCAACGTATGCTATTAAATAAGTGTCTGTAACAACAGCTCACTACTTGAAATCAATATACATTACATGTACGTTACTCTACAACGCATTGCCAGATGATTTTAAATAATTGAAATCGGTACACAAATTTAAGTTAAAAGTAAAATATTTTCTACTGCATAACAGTTTCTATACAATTAGAGACTCTACCGGTTATCAAAAAGAAAAATAATGCTTATTTTAAAAAACAGTAATATAATGATTTAGTTTACATTAGTATTGTATTTTTAAAATCCTTAATATGCTTGTAACACATCATGTATTTCAGTTTTCAGATCAGTGACCCTTATCTCCATCAAGTTTTTGTCCAGTTTCCCTGAACCATTGAGCAAATGAGGACAGGGCCCCTATTTTCCTTCTGGTCGTAAATGAAGCTTCACTATGTACGTTTTGTTGAATTCTTCTTTTGCTTGTAGTAGTAGGAGAAGAGGTAAGAGCGAGTTACTATTTTGTTAGAAATACAGAAAAATCAAATCTGCAGTTCTTTTACCGTTGCAAATAAATTTTCTATAACTCGGGAACGAAAATGTCTAGTTTTTCAAATGTTGCTAATCTTGAGCTTTTTTAATTTTTATTTTTATTTATTTATCTTTATTTTTTACTCATCTTTCAAGTGTTAATAGTTAAAATGATGGAAGGGATTCTAGAGCTCAAGAAAATTCTCCCCCATTCGTCACATACTTATCCCCTTATTACGTGACTTATTCGCCACATACGTCCCATACGGTATTTACTGTTTTTACTAAATAAATCTAAATAATCTAAATAGGTTGAGAGACCACAAGGCAATGTGTGAATAAACTGTTGTACTAGTTGACTGAGTGTTTATGAACTTCGCGCGTTCAATTTCATTCCTATGGTGCATCAAATCGATGCACAATGAGGCTGTCGCCTAATGTTTGTGCACACGTTCCGATTTTTTATAAAAATAGTTTTATGAAAATTATCTTTTTAAATGTTTTGTCAAAAATGTGTTTTTCAAGGTTAATTATTCTTAAAATTGGCCTGCAAAGTATTGAGAATACAGTATATTGAAATGAGAATGAATCTATACTATATGAGTGAATCGAAAAAAATAAATTTAAAATTACAGTAGTATTACTGAAGAGAAAACGAGTCAATGATGGATGGTTCATACTAAATTCAGTATCAAAATGGCTGAGTACTTTAAAAGTAGCGCAGTTTGTCATCTGAGCTTTGCGGTTCACTTGCCCGTTTGCTTGCTCTTGTAAATGTTTGTGAATGCTTACTGGTTTTTGCATAAAATTATTTTATGATTATAGACTATCATATTTCGTAATTTGTACTCAGACAACTTAATTACACAATGTGTAAACTTGATTGTATAATATTTACTATTTATAATAGTTATTTACAATATAAGTATCGTAAAGATTTCGTATCACAACATTAGATTGGAAAATTGTCAAACGACGTTAAACCGAGTTTGGTATTCAATAGTGTATTGTAATAAGATGTTGCGATGCAAATAACATATGACATTTTAACCACGTTATAAAAATTCCTGTGAACTAATTTTTTCTTTAAATTTGACTATTTGTCCTGTGACAGGTAGCACACACTTGTTGACATTAGTTAACAGGAGGCCATGAATTATTTTAAAGTTACTTCGTTAAGAAACTGATAATTGAAGAGCTCTGTAAATCAACGGGCTACATTTTTGTGAAATTGAGTTATTAGCATTAAACATCACTTCAAATATATTTTTTAGTGTATTACGTTATTAAGTGCAGTATGAACTTATATGCAGGTGTACTGTGTTTAAAAATGTTCTGAGTTATATTATGAAAGTTTTAGTAAAACCCTCAATACCCCCTTGGTGTACTGAGTCCTTCACTTCTCAATTGTGAGCCATGGACACTTGTATCGTAATAACTCTCATTACAACACTGATCTCAATTTCGAAATATTGGAATTGATGTGAGCAAAACCTGCCCATGAGCCATTCCAAGGTGTACGAGGGTGTCTAACGGCGTGCAGGTGGTGCTGGGCGGCGGGCGGCGCCACTGGCTGCCGGCGGGCCACCCCGACCGCTGGGACGCGCGCGGCCGCGAGGGCCGGCGCCTGGACGGGCGCGACCTGGCGGCCGACTGGGTGCGCGCGCACCGCCGCCGCGGTCAGCGCGCCGCCTACGTGCGCGACGCCTCCGAGCTGGCCGCCGTCGACCTCGGCGCCGTCGACTACCTGCTGGGTGAGTGGACGCACACCGGCCGGTGCTTCTTCTGCTTCTCCTACTTCTCCTCCTCCTCTTCCTTCTTTTCCCTTGTCTCCTTCTTCTCATTCTCCTTCTTCTGCTTCTTCTCCTACTTCTTCTGCTACTGCTTCTGCTGCTTTCTCCATGCTCCTCTCTACCCATTTCCCCTTTTCTTCTTTCTTCTTGAACTCCTTCTCTCTTCTTTGTTATTTTTCCTTCATAATTTTAATCTCCTCCTTTCCCATTTCTTCCTCATTTTCTTTCTTTCCCCCTCTTCCCTTTTCCTCCCGCGTTTCCTCCTTTTATTTTTTCTTACTCTTATTTTCTACTTGTTTTGTTTTCCTCTTCCTTTTCTTCATTTTCCGTCTAATGTTTCTCTTTCTCTTTGTTCTTCCTCACTTTTAATCTTTGCTGTCTCTTTTTTCATCCTTTTTATACTGTCTTTGTATACTCTCGAGTTCCTTTTTATACCATACACCTACCGTAGAAGGAGAAGTAGTATAGCACCTGTAGATCAGGGAGTATACATACACATACATCGCGAGGAACATTAGCACCGTAGTCCATCCCTGGATGCATGCCCGCCCAGAAGGCCTTCCTCAGCCACGCGGTCGTTCCAATTGGGATTCCATTTTGCTGTCAGAAGTAGTTGTGTGAAAATGTTTACTTATAAATAAAATTATTCTAAGTTTCCCGGCAGCAAATATCAGGACTTCTTCATCAACAGTAAACGTAGATTTAGTAAATAGTTTTCATTAGAATTATTCTGAACATAATGTGTGCAGAAAGTCTAAAAAGGGTAGTAAAATTAACTTAATTTCAAATGATTTAACCCAGGTTTGGTTACGCAGTTAAGCGCTGTGACATGCTACGCAGTGAAATGCAATGCAATACGTTGAAATACATTATATATATATATATATATATATATATATATATATATATATATATATATATATTCTAACCGCCTTACCTACACCACACAACTCGTACACACCTGTACCTTCTTCAGCACACACAGCATGCACTTTAAGCAAGTCGTTAAGATATTATGCTCGTGAAGCGAGCTTAGAATCTCAGGAAGCAGGATCTTTGGGGTACGAGAAAGGTCTGAACCCTTGACACAATAAAAGTCACACAAATCACACATAAACGAGCATATAATTCACTCAAAATTCTGTGGCATGAATTGATAACAACGAAAAACAAATCACACATAGAATTACACTTCCAAAAATGATTAAATAAACACAAATAAGCAACTTTGACAGCCTATTCAACAAATGAACACTTAATTTTGTTCAGAACTAATTTTCTGAAGCAATTTCTTTGACCAGTACTGGGAATTCCCTTTGAAAATTCACTACGTCTAAATTTAAATTATTCTAATTACAATTGCATGTGAAACTAAACCTAATTTACAATCTCTTGCCTTTTCAAAATTTTACATACAATAATTAACCTGTGGGCAAGCGCACTACTCTCAATTTATCTTTAAATTATAAGTGCTGGTAACAGAATAATGGCTGCTACAATAGAATGGTTGAAGGCAAGCAATTACGCATTAAATCTCCCACTCCCAAACTACAAATTATTAACATCCGTGTCCTCAATTTTTAACACTTCTGAAACTGTTCTTTCCCTGCCGCCGTGAACTTGACCTAATTTCGTAGTTCTACAGGTTACCTCGAAACTGTCCGTCTTTCAACCTTGAAACAGCGTGCTGCGTTCCAGACCGCGTTGCTCGATTCCGAAGTTCTGCGTTGCCTTCGATGTCCTCTTGCGTCCTTTCCTCGGTCGTCGTCTTCTCCCGGTCGACCCGCGTATTCTTCCGTTTCCACTAACCGGTTTCTTCTCCTCCCACGGCTGCTACCGCCTTCGATTACGCCCAATTTGCAGAAAATGTCCCTTGCACTTCCCTAACTGCCAGTGCAAGTACTTCGCTCGTTCCTAACTCTTATTCTGATAATCAAGAACTTTCAGAGCTTTCCTGACAACGGGCACACTTTTACTTCCCGCACTAGTTAATAGAAGAATATTTCTCTAATTCCTGACTACTGCGCGGACGACTAGCTAGACGTTTCGCAACGCCGTACACTCCTATTCTAAACAGTCGTTGCGGCAATTTCTAACTAATCTAACGCTCTGATAAAATCTGCACACTTGCCAAGCGGTGCCTTACATGAAGAACTGCTGACCCGACGCGTGCTAGCAGAAGAGATGTTGACTCCAAGCGAGATGGCGACAAAAGAGAGCTCCCGCTTCCGCGTTTGCGTATTTATTGGCGTTCGCCTGGGGAAATTCGGCGTGGTGGGGATTATTTCTCCTACTTGTGCCTTCCACCAGCAAAACGTGGCCTGATAGTTCGGGGCAACTAGTACGAGCAACGGATACCAGGCTGCGCGTTTTGCTACTCTGGTTTTCGGCCGCTCTTCTCGCTGCCTGTGAACGTTTATGCCGGCGAAACTGTGGTGTTATGGGGTTGTATAATCCCATCTTGCCACAATATATATATATATATATATATATATATATATATATATATATATATATATATATATATATATATATATATATATATATATAAAGACGTGGCGGCGGTGACACTAAAAACGGCCCGTATTTAACACTTTCGTTTTTGCAAAATTCTGAATCCATTTTTCCAATCAAAAGTAATAATTATCATCATCTTTAACAAACTTCTCTCGACAGTCACACGGCACCGCACACGTTTCAAAAACAGTCTTAGTTTGCACTAATTTAAATAAGCATTCAAATTAATTAGGTATTCTTCTACAACCTAGATTTCCGATTAATGAATGTTGCTGTAGCTGCAGCAGTTGTGAGGAAGAGTAAAATTTGCAATTTGTATTGTATAGTGTAAGTCTCATTCATGACAATAGTGTGATCACTGTTTAATCGCATTCCCTTCCTACACCCATTTTGGAGTAATTCGTGTCAATTTCTTTCTGCCAAGTTTTGATAATATTCCTTCACCTGTTCAGAACTATCATTTCTTTTTCCCTGTGTATATCTTCATTTCTGGTATGATTTAACACTAGAACGGCGGCAGGAGTCAAAATGACACATACATCAATTGTTTCTTCAATACTTAATTCAGTTTTTAAGTTTTGTTCTTTCAAATATTGTTATTTTCCAATTTTTTTATTCTCTTTATGACAATATAGTTGGATTGTATAAAATATTATATTTTTTTGTTTTATCATGTGATATTCCTAAGTGAGTGAGTCCATGAGTGTTCCATGAGTCATTTGTAAAACTACAGTATCCTGGACTTGATCGGTGTTAATCCGATCTAATCGTTTCATTATTACAAAATACTACAGTTTCGCAATCTTAGAAGTTTCAATCAGTATCGATCCATGATAAGATTATAATTAATATATACATAGGACAAACAGGCCAAAAAGTCACACACAGAATCAAAGAACACGAACATGCATGGAAAAACAGCACTACCACAATCTCACACTTCGCGGATCACTTAAATTTAAACAATCATACATTTGATAAACACATCAATTACAGTATTCTTGAAATTCAAAACAGGTACTGGTACAGAATAAAATTAGAATCCTTAAATAAACACAACAACCTTAAAAAATAGCACATGACCTGTCTTAACCGGCAAATCCCTGAACTCTCCTCGCCTCTGGCATATAATTAGCTCAAAGTGTACACCCCCAACTCCATACGCATTCGCTTGTCCGATCCCTCTCCACGCATCCACCAGCAACCCCGCACCTCACGACCCTTCGTTCCCACTCCGCTCCTCTTCCCGCCCCCATACGCTGCCGACCGACGCTCTGTTCTAA
Organism: Gryllus longicercus; assembly: GCA_038098605.1. NCBI lineage: Eukaryota > Metazoa > Arthropoda > Insecta > Orthoptera > Gryllidae > Gryllus > Gryllus longicercus. The sequence goes on along the minus strand of JAZDUA010000176.1, from coordinate 25,364 downwards.
AACAAGACCGGAAGCTGCAAGGTATGTACTACCCAATTTGCTTACGCATCTGGCATATAATGTCAACATTTTGTAATAACTTATATATAATTTTTATAATTAATGTATTAATGTAATTTTAGTTCTGTAATTTTAATTTTTCCTCTGAGGATGACCGTTACGCGATCGAAACGATCTTTAACAAAATATATATTTTGATACCAGACATCTTTGATTTACTCTATTTAATTATTAGACGATATCTACCTCACCATCGTGATTTAATTAATAAGTTTATTTTTTTTCTGTTCGCATTAAGTTTTCTTGTCAGGATGTTGTAGTGTGTGCGGTTATAATGCCAGGTTCGATTGGTGATGATGATGCTAGTTGATGCTAGCTGTTGATGTATGCAAGAAAATTCGGATTTTGTGTCAGTCATCTGGAAGAAGAGCTGTAAATCTCTTGAAATAACGAGGTGGTCCCACTTCATGGGCGTGCCAGCAAACGAATGGATCTGTGATAAGTTCCTTCTGTTTGCTATTTGATGGACCAATTCTCTGCCTCATGAAGACACACCGAATCAGAAGCAAGAAAAGTATAAAACAACACCTGGAACATGTCTCTTGAATTGAAAGAGGCAATAATCGTCATCATGTTCGCATGAGGAGCGTTGTGTGCATAGGGTACCTCAGTGCATGATATTTGGTCTCGTTTATGTGAACCAAAATTCATAAAGGACACAATGCCAGGAGACATATTCACTGAGCTTCTCTGATTTCTCCGTTTTGACGGCTAATCGAACCGATCTGAACACGCTTTCGTGCTGATAATTTTTCGCTTGTGTCAGAAATCTGGGAAAGGATTGTAGAAAACTCTTCGGTGCTATCGCCTAGATGAGAATGTAACAATCGATGAGCAATTATTTCCTAGCAAAACTAGGTGCAGATATACCCAGTTTACGCCTAACGAACCCGACAAATATGGACTGAAATTTTGGGTCGCGGCAAATGTGTCAACGAAGTATACATGCAATGCCTTTGCCTATCTTAACAAGAAGGATGATCGACCAAATAAGCAACCATAAGGTGAATCTGTTGTTCTACGCCTTATGGAGCCATTTCTAAACCAAGGAAGAAACGCGACAACTGACAAGTTTTCGCGTGCCTTCAACATACTAAAAAGCTTGATGGGATGATAATCAATTCGATCCTTCGTGATATCCCTGATGAGTTGAAGCGAAATGCTGAACTTCGTTCGACTGCTATTTTACGACACACTCTAGGCTACATAAACTGCACCTTGACAGCGTATCAGTCAAAGATGTAAAAGAAAGTCATGCTCCTCATCACATGTCATCGTGAAGAAGCAGTCTGTGATGAAGGAAAAAGGACCTGGAAACTTTTACATTTTGTAACGCCACAAAATATGAGGTAAATGTAATATACCAAATGACGTAGAAATATAACACCAAAGTGCTTGCAGGAGATGGCCGATACATGTTTCCTACAATATATTGTATACTGCGGAAATATATGCTTGGATTATCTACAATAATTTTACTAATAAAATGATGAAAAGGAAAAGTTCATTCTTCAACTATCTAGTTACATGAAAGGAGAGGATTTGCTAGAAGATGCACATTAAAGAGAAGAAGATGCCGGGGCTATCCAAAAAGCGAAAGAAGTTTCACTGGCTTCTGCAAAGGCAAAAATGACCAGCAATTTGCGTGACAAGTACCATAAACCGTATGTGGAAAATGTGTTCAAAAAGGGAAAATTAGTTGCAAAAAATTAATTTACATGTTTAAGATGCTTTTCAGATGTCCAAGAATATGTTCACCAAAATAAAGTTCTATTTTGAAAAACAATTCGAACTTCAATACATCGTATTCATGGTGTCAAAATGACCCCTCTCGCTCTCCTAGGTACATCAGATTTGCCGCCGTTCTAGTGCTAATATTTTGTAATCAACTCTTTCATTTCAACCTGCAGGTTGTTAAATTGCAACGACTACAAGTCGCGACCCTAAACTGAAAAGGTTCTATCTGCACTGCAGTAAATTTTGCAGGAGAGCATTTTAAAGTTTTGGTCATCTCTAAAATAAAATATATTTTATTAAATGTATTCAAACTTTGTCAGTGAACTTAACATCCAAGCACAAAACTGAAGGCTGCTAATTATTCTAAAAGCATGTAGAAAATAAGACCATATTTAAAGATAGAAACTTTTTACTCTCAATATGTATTTTCAAGTTCGAGCAAAAAGTTGCTCTCTGATGGTAAGAAAATTTGACTGGTATATTATTTAAATAATTGTAAATATATATGTAATTGTATCATATATTAAATTTTAATGAATTTAAAGAAATCTGCTTACATTGAGTACAAATCTTCTTTTAGTGCTCAAAGTATTTATAAATGCGATGATTTGCTCCTGTTTGTCAGGCAACCCACAACGTACAGGTGTTCTGCAGGTACACGAAACGCTTTGCACCAAAATGTTACCTGCCGAATATGCACTATAAATTTCCTCGGATTGTTTGATGAAGATAAAGTATTTTTATTCTGTGTATAGCAATTGATAAATAATAAACTAAAATTAAAATCGAACGCACAATGTGTGGGACAATATGAATATACTGTTTAGGACATTAATTCAAATAAAAACAATAACAAAATTAAGACGTTAATATTCAACAATTTGTCCTTAATATGATGCAAATGACACAGTGAATTTATAAATTTGCAAATTGTAATATAAATTCCATTCGACATTTGATTACATTCATTGGTTGTCATAATTTGTGAATATTGTTTCTGATTTACTTTCAAAGATTTGTCCTAGCACATAAGTATGTAAGTCCATTACGAGGCAATATGTAAGTCCTCAACGGACGCACAGATCCCTATCGAGGCAGTGCGCCTGCTTCCATCACAGGTGCCTGTTGAAAGGTAAGCGAATTTGCGCCGGGAGCACCAACCCCTTCTCACCGGCAACCAGCGTCCTCTGCGGCGGAAATTGCGCCGCATCCTGTTCATATGACCACCGTTTCTCTTCCGCCTTCCTTGCTGCCCGCCCCCACTGTCGCCACCTTCCCCACAACCGCCACTGCCCCAGCCTCCCCCATCGCCCTCGCCCCCCCGCCCCCCCCCACCCCCGCCGCCCCCGTCGTGCAGCCGAACTTCGCTCCCAACATCAAGTCATCTCCGTTCCCTGCTACTCCGGCTTTGCACTCCCCTCCGTCTGCACCGTCCCACCATTCCTGCTATACCCGCCTTGGCCTTCTTTCCTGTCTCCACCGTCACATCAGCAAATCCTTGCTACGTCTGCCGTCTCCGCCGCATCCATCCGCAGTGGCTCCACCCTGTCATCAAGCAACGCGTCTCATCTCAACGCTCCGTCACCCATCCAGTTGCCCTTTTGGAATGCTCTTTATTCCTCACTGTCTCGACCCTTGTCCTCCAGTTACCTCACTTTCTCACCTTCGCACTTCCTCGCTTCCTTGGCCCCGCGCAATGTTGCTCTCTCGTCTTCTCTTCCCGATCCCCTCACCCCCTCACCCAATCAACTCCTCGGCCCATCACCCCCTCGTATCATCGCCTCCGCGCTTCCTTTTCTCCCAGTTTCGCCACTTCGCCCTCTATTGCTTCTTCTTTCTCGCTTCTCTCCCCACTCATCTCCGCACCACTTCGCTTTTTCGCCTCGTTCTTTTAGTTTCTTGCTTTCTCAATCCGTGTTTATATCCCATTTGTACCCTTCACCCCAAACCCTTTGCCACTTTGCTCCCATTTTCTCTGCCAATTATTTCCTCTCACCCCATGCCCCAGACCCCTTTTGTCCAATGTCCCTGCGTCCCTCTACTTTCCTCCATCCACACCGTGTTTTTCCGCCACCTTGTGCCCCGATCTTTATCTGTCGGGCCTACGGCACTGTCTCTGCATCCCCGCCCCCACCCACATACCCCACCTCACGGTCTCGCCTCACGGCCCCATTGCACAGCCCCGCCTCACGGCCTCGCCTCTCCCCCCCTCCCCGCCACATATCTCAAACTCTCTCCCCGTGTCTCTCAGTCTCTTCATCCCATATCCCTCCTCACACTTTTCTTCCCCATCCCGTCCCACGTCTTTTTTTACATCTCCTTTAAAAAAATCGCCATCTCTCTGCTGAGCTTACCACGGTGCCTCTGCATCCCCGCCCTCCGCTTATGCTCTACCTCACGGCTTCGTAGTCGAGGCCCGTGCAGCAGCTGCAGCGGGAGGGGGTGGTGCGAAGCGTGCAGCTGGAGCGCTTGTCAGGCGGCGCCACAGCTTGCGCACGATTCATTTCGACAGATAATCAGCCCTCGCAGCAGCTGCGCGCACAAAGCCAACTTGCTAACTGGCGATCGCGTCCATTTGCGACGCTTGTGCTAATAAACTGAACGCGCGTGTAAATTTGCGCGGTATAAATTCATTAACACGTTACGTATTAGGGGAAGCCACTCAATTTGCATTAATTTATTTTTAGGCTGTCTCTTTTGTTAGCCCTAATAACGCATTTGTGTTGGTATATTCGCAATGCATGTAAATTTTTGTGACATTTTAATATGGGTTTCAAAGTAAATAATTAACCCTAGGAATTAACGGAACAAACTCGCTAATGGGTTAATTATAAGGGTACGTTGTAGAATATTATCATTCGTTTTCTTTTTAAACATATTATAATAACATCGTTTTGCTACCGCTTATATTATAGTCACTCTACCACAGTCAGCCTACAGACCGTCACACATAATTACACCGCCATCAAAATACTTTTGTTACGGAGATAGCGGTCAGATATTTGATTTTAAGGTGAACAATTACTGTAATATTCTTGAATTTTTTAATGTAACTTCTTGTGTTCATCTAAAATTGTCTTAATTTAAGAATGACTTTTTGAAAATCAACCAAAAAATAGAAATTAATGTAATTTTTTATTTCTGAGCTTTTATAAACGTTTGTGATACTCAGTTTTGCATAAATGTATTACGTCCAACTGTAATATGATAACATATTAAATATTCTTTGTTAAACACATTTTCTGACATTAAAAGTACTACAATTACAAACTGGAAAAAAACAATGAAGAATTGTAACAAAGTTTAAATTGTCAAAATTCCATATAAAAGGATGAAGGAATGTCAACAAACTTTATTTTCTTATAACATCTATTTACAGTACTGATGCACAAGGAGACTAGGCGATATAATCACTGACTGAAAGTAACAGATTTTTTCTAAGAACTGTACGTCAAGTAGCCAAGTAGAAGGAACCAGACTTCTAAGTCGGGTTCCAACCCAAGGCACTCTGACAGTGGAGCAACGTCTCCGCTCCGCTCCGCCCTTGGCGAGGCTGCAATATCCACTTGGGCAGACTCCGCCGCGGAAGCAAATCGGGGATCAGAGGCAGCCTGTCCGCGCCGCGAGGGTTTGGAAAATTCCCCGCCACTCGCTCCACCTCCCCCTACCCCTCGTCCGACGCAGCCGGCGCAGCTCCTTCCGTCCCCACCCTCGCGCCGCCACTTTCTCAATTGCTTCCTCTCCCCCGCTTCCTCCCCCGCCTCCGGCGACGCGCCGCGTTAAAGGGAAGCTGTCAATCGCGCGCCGCTAGACCGCTGATGGACGATCCGCACCGCACCGCGCAGCACCACGCCCACTCCTCCCTTCCAATTGGCGGAGCCCACCTCTACTCGCCCTGCCCGCCACGCACACTCTCCGCACGTCCTCATCATTGTTCTCACCTCCACGTCCTCATCATTACGTATTTACCGTCATGTCGTCACCGCCATGTCCTAACCGCCACGTTCTCACTCCTCACGTCTCCACGGCCTCACCGTCTCGTCCTCACCGCCTCGTTTTAACAGCTACAAACACCATGCCCTCTCCGCCACATGACTCATCGTGACCTCACTGCCTCATCCTCACGTCACTTTCTCACAACCTTGTCACCACCGCGACGTCTTCACCGCCAACCCAGTCACCACCTCGTTCTCTCCGCCACGTCACCACCACGTCCTCACTTCCCGTCTTCAGCGCCACGTCTTCACCGCCACCCGCTCATCGGTCGCATTCTCACCGCCATGTCCATGTGCTCATTGTCACTTCCTCATCTCCACGTCCTCCTTACCACGTCCTCGCCGCCACCTCATCATCGTCACCTTCTGCCACATCCTTACCGCTACGTCTTAACCGCGACGTCTTCAGCGCCGCGTTTTCACTGACAAGTCCTCTCCGGCAGGCTCCCCGCGACACCCTGTGTCTTTCACTCATGCCCGGCCATGCTCTCCTCGCCATATGCTCCCCGCCACCGCCTCCTCATCCCCGATGCGACTCCCTGCCAGTCTCTCCTGCCTTTCCTCTCCATACTATTCTTCATCTAACGATGGTGCTCCAAACCACGCTCCTTACCTCCATGCTCCTCTCCGACTCTCTTTTATTATCTTATTCGCAATACGATGTACACCACCGTCTCTCACCTTGCTTTTCTTGCGTATATTGTCTTGCTTATCCTAGATACATTCCCCTTATCAAAACTTTCCCTCAATTTCATTCCCTTTACGTCCTTTTCATCCATACTCTAACCCGTTCCCTACATTCGTTGACGCTGCTCACCGCTTGGTAATAGCCATATCCTTCCCCACCACGTTCACACATGCCCCTACGCGCCTGTCTTGCCGCACATCGCATCGTTACGCCCCTGCCCCACAGGCTTCGTTTTCCTTTAAGCCTGGTTCATACATCCTCAACGTTCCTATCCCACGTAACGCTGCCATTGTGATAGTTCAGTAACCATCTGGGAGATGCTTCCGCGAAGCGGTGAGGATGAGTGATTTGTATCTCAATGAGTAACTGATTTGCTTGAGACCAAAATTTTACCAATGTTATCGTGTGGATGCCTGTGTTTTAGATTATTTGGAGATGAGGGTGTTCTAAAAAATGAGTGTTCTAATTATTTTCCAGATCACTTGTTCTTGGTGCAGTGTTGAAGAATATTAGTATGGTTTATCAATTAAAAAATTACTTCAAAAAAGGAACTATTTCTGTGCATTAAGATCCTACATTTACTAAGTTTGTGATATATTGTCAACTAACTTGTCTTCAATTATGTTTGGTTAATCGATAATACGAGTTTTAAAACGGTTCACTGATTTATATTCATGTAATCAAACATATATCCAAGTTTCGAAAATCTCAAATTGTTAAGCCAAAACTAACTAGGGGCACACTCATATAATCGCCGTTTATTAAAGGAGAAATGCAGATCCGTGTGATTTTTTCGTTCTGAAACTAGTTATTTACGTATGTCTTATATTCTGTTTCATTAACATTCATGAATTGGATCTGAGAGGGTTTTCTTTCCTCAAGCATTTCAAACTATATCAATGCCCAATCAGCCAGCAATGTAGTGCGTTTAAAGTACTTTTGTGAGGCAAAGTAGCCGAACTGAGGTTTCCACAACACTTCCATTTTATATTGTGTATTCCTTATTCTTTTACTTCTTCAAAGTTCTATTTGCGTACACGGAAAAAAGAAGAGTTGCTGTATACCTGATCCAGGATACTGTAACAAGGGATGATATGATACTATAGGCCCAACAAGGTTCACGGTTACTGTTTCGTGACGGAGATTGTCGGAACGAAAAGTTTCATCGTGAATGGTGGCTTGTTGCACACCACTGAATGCCGATTGTTCGAAGTGCACGGCTAGGAGTCCAAGCAACCTTTATGGAGGAGCAGGCTACCTACTCGGCGTAAGCGAGCACCACATGTTGGAGCGTCCAGCCTACCGTCATGGCGTATCTGGGTGATACTGATAGGAGTAGGCCTGCGGAGTCGGCGCGTAGAGCAATACAGGTTGCAGGATTCAGCCGTCCATGTTGCCGTATTTAAGCATCCTTTATTGGTGTAACAAGTTACTGATTATTGACAGATTTAGGAATGAATATCGATAGGAATGGGTTATGCGTAGTACTTGCTATTAATAGTATATTCATTATTTATTTTTGATCCAACAATCTGTATATTTTCCTACACGACCATACAAAGAAAAAACTGGAAATTTCATACAAATGACACACACACACATTATATATATATATATATATATATATATATATATATATATATATATATATATATATATATATATATAATGAATATACTAACATACCATGTACCTAGAAATAAAATATTGGAATTTAACAATAAAATATTTATTTCATAAAGTAAAATGTGTAAACTATAACATTATTCACAATAAAATGGAATGCATTGACATAAACTTGATTGCAAACTAATGATAATGCAACATAGTGCAACTGCATAATGCAACATGTATACACTTAATCATTAATGTAATTGGGTGGATTGAATACATAAGGAGACTAAGCACATGCTTGGGGACACCAGTAATTACTTCAACACTGCTTTAAAATTGGTTCATAAATACATACAAACAGCAAATTTTATTATTGACCCAATAAATACAAATTTAATTATTTTTTACATGTAAAAACGCCAAAATGTTTAAATTATAGATAAAAATTTAAAAAAAGTCATATGCATTCTTTTTGTATATTTCTTTGATTGCTTTCATTTTATTGGATGAGTCCAATAATAAGTTTTCTTGCCAAATTAATACCCCAGTCTGAAGTGATTTTAAATTTGGACATTCTCCATTTTATTTAATGCAGACCATTCTGGATCACTTCAAAATATAGGAATATGTTCTTCGAATATTCGGGCGCCGGGCGGGCGCCCCCCCCCTCCATCCACTGTCATCAGCAAAGAGCCCTTTCCACTTCCTGCCCCCCTCCCCCGCCGTAAGCACAGAGCTCTTCGGGGTCGGTTGCGTAGGCTTCCGCGGCCGGAGTTTATGTTGGCTTGGCTATCCGGGACGAGCCGCGTCAAAGTCATGGAGGCTGACGTTTCGGCCAGCGTGTTGTGGCCTTCTTCAGAGCGTACTGCTGCCAGATGGCTAGCGCGCAGGCCTTATATGGAGGAGAAGGGGAGGGCGGGATTGGTCAGGAAGCCGACCAATGGGAGGCGGGCAGGTGGCGCGGGATAGGTGAAAAAAAGAACAGGGCCGAAGCGGGGTGTAGAGGAAAGATGGGATCACGGGGAAGGTGGCAATAGAGAGAGGGAGAAATACAGAAAAGGATAAAAAACGAAAACGGGAGAAATTCTCACAAGGGGGGGCCGCCTGGGGGGGGCAAGGAGCCAACGGCCGGTCAGCGGCCGCGATGGAGGCCCGTCGAAGGTCGGGCGTAAGGGGAGCGCCGGGTTGGCGGGGTGTGAACGCCCGTTACCAGGTGGTACTGAGGCGGGCGAAGCGGGGTGTAGAGGCAAGATGGGATCACGGGGAAGATGGCAATAGAGAGAGGGAGAAAAACAGAAAAGGATAAAAACGAAAAAGGGAGATATTCTCACAAGGGGGGGCCGCCTGAGGGGCAAGGAGCCATCGGCCGGTCAGCGGCCGCGATGGAGGCCCGTCGAAGGTCGGACGTAAGGGGGGCGCCGGGTTGGCGGGCTGTGAAGGCCCGTTTCCAGGTGGTACTGAGGCGGAGGCCGTCATCACGGTTAAGGTTGATGGGTCTCCTAGATATTTCCAGGGCCTCTTTGATGACGCGTGGCCACCAGCGGTCCTCGGAGGTTATTGTGCGGGTCTTGTTGAACTCAATCAAGTGACCGGTTTCGGCAGCGTGTTGTGCTAAGGCCGATTTATGGGTGTTCTTCAGCCGGTCGTTGCGCATGTGTTCACGCATGCGCTCGTCTACAGAGCGACCCGTTTGGCCGATGTACACTAACCCACAACTGCACGGGATTTCGTACACTCCGGCGTTCTGTCGTGGGTCCAGGCGGTCTTTCACCTGGACCAGGCTCCTCCCGATCTTGTTTTGGGCATAGAACACCGGGCGAATATCGGCTCTACGTAGTAGCCTGCCAATCCTGTCCGTGATGCCGCGGACGTACGGCAGGCGAGCTGTCTTGCGAGGCGGGCTGGATGGCTCGTTGGTGTCGTTGTGTGTGGTAGCGTCATTTCGTGCATCGAGGTTCTTTAGGGCACGTTGTATGGCAGATGTGCTGTAGCCATTGGCCAGAAAAGTCTCTCTGAGTGTCTCTTTTTCTTTATTGAGACTGTCGGTGTCGCTGATGAGGGCGGCCCGCTCTTCGGGGTCATCTGACATGGTACGTATATTGCCTTGAGGAGGGGACCAAGTCCGTTTATGTAGCATCATCACCTTTTCGGCAATCACAGGCCGGATAGTCCATCAAGGTAGACTTTTATCTGCGATGCTGTCGCATCCAGGGAAAGGAATAAATCAACAATGTTTCCGTTTCTCGTAACAAGGCTTTGTGTAACTATTGAACTTGTGATATCTTTTTCAGTGTAACGTAATTTAGAGTCTTTAACTTGCGTTTTCAGATGTGTATTACGTTTTGTTCACCTGTGTACATCATTCGACAGGATACTTTAAAAGATATTTGAGTATGTTTCGATTGACTCCATTAGGTTCAAAACATTCAAGTCTACAAGTATGTCATAAGTAGTCTTTTTCGTTGTTCAGTAAATTTGAGCATTAATCATTTAACACATCCCACCTAAATAACTACGCCTATCATTCAATTCAAATATTTACTATGTGATAAAATGCGTGTTTGTTACAAAGTAATAATAATAATAATAATAATAATAATAATAATAATAATAATAATGTCTTTATTAATGGCGAGGCTCAGGCCATAGGGCCTGCTCTTCCGCCTAACCACTTAATTTACATACATTTAGAGAAGTAACATTTTAAGAGGGGAGGACAAGCTGTACATTTACGTCTGGGAGAACAAATCTAGGGACCATCCCGGCATACGCCTTAAGCGATTGAGTAAACCCAGAAAAACCTCAATCAGGATGGCGGCTTAGGGCCGAACATTAATACAACTGAGTATGTTATACTGAGTAGTGAAAGGGAAGTTTCGTGAAAGAGAAAAGAAAAGACGTACAGGGGAACGGGTCAGAAAGTATAAATGATAAAGTTTGTGAGGGAGAGGGAAGAGAAAAAAAGCGAAGGAAAGGACGAAGAAGAAGAAGGCGAAAAAAGTGAAGTTATTTGAGGAACGTTACAGAAAGCTACGTTTAGTTTACAGTAGCACTTTACATAAATATACAATAATTTTTACACCAGAGAAGCACAATACACTATAAGCTAATGACAAAAGTAATTTTAAACACAATACTGGCAGTATTAAGGAACAATACAAAGAGTGCGGGTATCTTAACATCAATTTTGTTTATGCCAATATGTTGTAGTGAGTATCCTGATGATGGTACAAAGATAGCTACAAGTATATTTTATCTGGAACGTCACTAATACTTTTGTATATTTAATTAACAGTTTCATTAGGGTACACAGAAAAATAATAATGCTCATAATTTAGGTGTGAGAGGGAATGGAAGATGAGGATAGAGCAATGAGGTATGGGGTAGAATATTGAGAATACAGAGGGGGAAATAGAGGGTGTTTAACGGGGGCGGTGACCGGGCGCTTGGAAGTGGGAGAAGTCTGGAGATTGAAGAAGACGTTAATGCCGCTCTATATGTCGTTATTCCTTACCCATGTGGTTAATTCAGCTTTGAATTTGCCGAAAGTATTTAAATGTTTTAGTCTCGCTGGTAATTTATTCCAGGCTCGGATAGCTGTAATGGTAAATTATTTACTGAATGAAGTCGTGTTGTGACGTGGTACACAAAGCAGGGCTGATTCACGAGCTCGATTTAGTTTCAGAGGATTGAAGTTACTTATGAGGTGTGTTGCATGAGAACCGGTTAAAACTTTATAAAGAAGAAGTAAAGAGTGGAGTAACCGTCTTTTGTCTAGAGTAAGCATACGAATTCTGTCAAAAAATTCGGATACATGGTCGTATTTTCTTAGATCAAAAATAAAACGTACGCATGCATTCTGGGCTACTTGAAGTTTACGTTGTAATTCAAATGTCATGTTGGTCAGAAGAAAGTCGCAATAGTCGAAATGTGGCATGATAAGGGATTTGATGAGAGTCTCACGTGTGCTACCTGGTAAAAGTGCTCGCAGGCGTTTCAGTGAGTGCATTGAAGCAAAAACTTTACGGCAGGTTGAATCTACGTGCGAGTTCCAGCTGAGAGTGTTGTCGATAACTACACCTAGGTTCTTGACTTCAGAACACCAAGATAAAATGGTGTTATTTATAAAAATATTAGGCAAAGGAGAAGAAGAGATTTTATTCATAGTGCATTTCGAGCTGATAACCATGCACTGTGATTTGTTTGGGTTTAATTGTAAGCCTAAAGACGCTGCCCAGTTGTTTATCGCTATCAAATCTTCATTAATTTTTTGTACGAGTGAAACGAGGTGAGACGGGTGACCACTTATATATATCTGGAGATCATCCGCATACATTTGATGACTGCAATATTTAAGTGCATTTCCCACGTCATTTACATAGATTAAGAAGGCCAGTGGCCCTAACACAGTGCCTTGAGCAACTCCGCGGTTAAGCTTCAAGTCCCTTGAGCTACGGCTACCGGACACCACTCTTTGGGTTCTGGAAGTTAAATAATTAAGAAACCATTTACACGTGGGCTGTGCAAATCCCATGATCTTTAGTTTGGCGAGCAGGATGTCGTGATCTACTGAATCGAATGCTTTGCTGAAATCCAGAAGAACCAAAATAGTTATATTACCGTAATCTATTGCTGTTCTCGCGTCTTCAATAACGTTTAGTAGTGCGGTTCCAGTATTTCTGCCGGAACGGAAACCTGATTGCTGATCGTTTAAAAGTGATTTTGTTCGAAGATACTGCTCAGTTTGCTTCCGGACGACTTTTTCGAGTACTTTAGAGATAGTTGGGAGGATGCTAATTGGGCGGTATTCAGTAGGGTTTTTGGTTGATGTCTTGGGAATAGGATGCACGAGCGCAGTCTTCCAGGATAAGGGATATTGCCCGCTCATTAGTGAGAAATTTACGATTTCGGTGATAATTGGGTACGTCACATCTAAGCTATTTTTTAGCAGCTTGGCATTTATACCATCGGAACCTGAAGCATTTGATTTGAGACTTTGAACGATTTTAATTATGTCCTGATGTTCAACGGACGAAAAGAAAAATTTATCGTTGGATTTTATTTCTGCGTTTTGGAGAAACAAAAGAGATTGCTTTTTCAAGTTACTGTCAAATGAAGGAACGCTGTTTATGAAACTGTGATTTAGTGATTCTAAGGGTATATTCGCTTCAATTTGGGGAGGACCTTTGCCTATTCCTAGATTTTTCAAATTTTTCCAGATCGTTCTCGAGTCGCTGTTTCTGCCGAAGGTGGTGTGGTAATATTTTATTTTAGCGTTTCGGCATTTCTGCGTAACTAAATTTCTGAGCATTTTGTACTGTTTTTTAAGTAGTTCGCATTTAGTTTTCCGGAAAATTGCATACGCTGCATCACGATCTTTCATTAAATTTCGAATTTCAGCAGTTAACCATGGTGCAGGAGGACGAGTTACACGCGAAATTTTTAAAGGCGCATGCCGGTCGTAGAGCTGTGTTATTAAGTTAGTGAAAATATTTACTTTATCATCCAGTTATTCTTCTTCGTGTACAAGGCGCCATGGAAGTGCCAATCCATCTATAATAAATGCTTGCTTATCAAATTTTGAAAAATCGCGGTATTTGATTATGTGAGGTGAGTATTTAGGGCACTTCAGGTTGTAAACAAGGTAAACTTCAGGTAAACAAACTTCAGGTTGTAAACAAGGCCGTGTTTTGAAATCCCAGGAACTGGAAATTGTCCTTGTTTTCGAACTTTGTTTACATTAGACACTATAATATGATCGATCCAAGTTTCTGTGTTCTTTGAGTGGTGTGTTGGTGCTAGAGGTAAAATTTCGAGGCACATGCTGTGGAAAAACCGCGTAAAAAGCTCTGCAGAGGGAGAAGGTTTTAATAAGTTATGATTAAAGTCACCCATTACAATAACGTGTTCATAGGAATTTATCGCAGATGCAATGGTTTCGTCCAGCATATCTATGCTGCCTGTCTTAGGAGGTAAATATATTACAGCCAAGAGACATTTTTTCCCTAAAAGTCCAACTTCGATAAAAAGATATTCGCTACGCAGGCAATCCGTATTTGTTGAAGATAGTATAAGTTTATGCCTTAGATCTTCGCGAATGTATATACCGACGCCTCCACCGTGTGCGGCGACGCTGGCCTTTCGATCGGCTCTTATTAGGCAACGAACAATTTCTTTATGTACTCCCGATCACACCAAAAAATGTTTTCTTTTATTTCTGTTGTGATGAATTTATTGTGAAATAACATTTTCATTTTAAGTACGAGAATAATTTCACTGCAACTTCTCTAAAGCAACGTTCTATTAGTCTTGAGATATTCAATTTGCTTCCAAAAATTTCAAATGAAATCTAGAGGGCATTTTCGCATTAGACGTCCAGGTTTCGCCTTATCGTGTCTCTCAGCCAGCGTTTCTACTATACACATAGAACTATCAGCTAAACGGATGAGGATTTATCTTTTTGTTTGTCGCATAAATGGCTGGTCTTATTTAAGTTGTAACATACAATGTATAAATGTATACAATGTATAATGTACAATGTATTTTCTGAAGTATGTCTTCTTTTTATTTTAATATGTTCAAAAATAGTAATGGACATATAGTTTAGAACTCTTCCTGAAAATAATAATAATAATAATAATAATAATAATAATAATAATAATAATAATAATAATAATAATAATAATAATAATAATTAATACAAAGAAAGTAATTGGAAGACTTACGGTTTATTATTTCACAAAGTTAAAAATGAACAATATGTTGTTTAAAGAAGTTGAAAACGACATGGAGGAGGAGAAAATTATACCAACAGATTGAGAATAAGGCAAAAAAGAAGACAAGGGACATTTGGACAGAAAATGAAAGAGAAACATCGGGCCAAAATTAAAGAGATATGGAAGCAAAGAAAAGAAGAAAGAGATAAAAAGTTGAATAAGAGTAGTCTCTAGGGACTCATTCGAAAAGAAAAAATACGAAGAAAATACAATATCAGAAATATATTGGTTGAAAATACTTGTAAATTACTGTTTGAGTCATGGTCCACCTTATCATACAGATCTATTTAATTCTCTCTCCAATCCTTTTCACTTGCAGAGTATACTCGTTTCTCTGGCAGGTGGTCGGTACTTCTTGGAAATACCGCCGGTGCGAGCTCCAAGTATAGTGGGTAGAAGTGCACATGGAAGACGTCTCAGACGCAGAGACGGCGAGTAAGAGGTGTGAGGAAAAGGACGTTTAGAATTGGAAGTGCGGAGTGATCCCGGGAAAGGCGTGGACGACTGAATGATAAAACCAGGATTAAATTAATATAAGTTTTAAAATAGTTATTAGTTTCAACTACGTTGAGCAAGTAGATACTAGAAATTGATTTTAAAGAAATAAACGAAAATAAAGTTGGTATTAACCAGATTTCTTACAAATCTGCACCTCTACTGATCTGCATCTCTGACGTATGTTTAACACTGTTTTCGTCCTTACCTACAACCTTTCTTATTTTCCACACAATTCTCATGAAATGAACTAAATCAAATTAATAAACGCTCGGTTTCTCCTCTTCGCCGTCCAATATTAAACATTTCTCTTCACATTTTCTTTTACAATCTCCTGTGATTTTGCTTTCGTTCTCGTCTCAGCGACTGTGTTTTCTTCGGATTCATCAGCGTTTTCCCCAGAGTCTCTTCCTTCTTCATTGACTCACCTTCATATCTCTTCATCTTACATTCAGACTCACAGTTCCTCTTTCTTTCCCTTTCGCGTTCACCCTCCAACCTCCGGTGTCGTCTGCCTCTTCTCGCCTCCCCTTAGACTTGCCCATCGCTCCCCCCTTCTGCTCGTCGTCCCTCACCGTCTGTCTCTTGTTCTCCCCCTCTCCACCGCCTCCTCCTCCAATATGCCCCTCCCCACTCCTTCTTCCTGCATTCCTCTCTCCCCTTATTTTATCTCCTTTCCTCACCGTTCCTTACTCTCTTTCGTACCTTTCTCCTAGCCAAACTCCTCCATTCACTTTCCCTTCGTTACCCCCTTTCCTTTCTATCACGCCCACATCCCATCGTCCCCAAATTCGTCTCTTCTCCATGGCCCCCTCCTTATTGTCTTCTTCTCCTCACAATATCTCCCCTCCCCCATAACCTTCTTTTCTCATCACTTCTCACCCTCTCTAATGAGTGACCACCCTCGTCACCATCGCCATTCCTCCTCACTCCCACTCCTTCCAATCACATCCTCTCCCTTTACTTTTCTCCTAATCCTTCTACTATCCCATCTCCCCATCGCTCCCTCCACATGTGCACCCCCGCTTGCCCTGCTCGCGCTTCGTAGTCGTCGCTGCGCGAGAGGGCGGCGGCGTGCGGCGCCGCTCCTTGTGGGCGCGCGCTAATTGGCGGATGCAATTAGTCTGAGGAGCTTCTTGTCATAGTAATTGGCACGGAGAATGATGAACTGCGCCGCGGAGGAGGCGGTTCCACTCCGTATTTCGCTTGTTGCCTACTGAATCTCTCCCAAAACGTTGATGCAATTTTCGCCTGATTCACAAACCAGTGAAACCAAGCATGGCAATAAAAAGGGTAGGTAGATACAACTCGTTACACAACGGGAAACAATCTTGTCTATTAAGCGTAAATTTACTTGACTTTTCTCTTATGTAAATGTAATAATAGGTCGCTTTGACCATGAACTACTTAGTCATCCTGGCTGTGTGAAATACAAACGTATCTATAAAATCTATTAAGACGAATTTTTTTGAAAATCTTCCTACATTTATAATACACAGTAATACACAGAAGTAATTGTTCTTTATTTGTGTTTCTCAAACTTTAAATATATGTTCAAAACATATTTGATTCGAAATATAGTTTCACTAAATCAGAAATAAAGTTATACAACACCGCAATTTCATTAATTAAAATTATTTCAATTTCTAAAAATATGTAATACTCGAATACACTTTGAGAGTATTGAAATAGTATATGTATGGCAAACTAGACAGAAGACAGTTTACTCTTCTATAGGATTTTGCATCATTGTTTCACACATTTGTGGGCAAATGTACGGGGGACAAAGAAATCAGAATACAAAATAGTTGTTCATTTGCTTCTCTTTCGTAATTTTAGGGGCAGAATTAAGTAAGGATAATAAAGATATTTATCCGTAGTTTTAATTGTACTGTCATGGAATGGTAATTTTACCTCTGTGACTTCCCATGTGTCCCTGAGTTTTAATTTAATTTGCATTCAAGATATTGTAATCAAGAATTAATGGTAAATCAATATTGGTAATAGTTAATAAATTGTTTTTTAGTTAAATCCCAGTATTCCTGCATTCTCGTTATTAGACTAATTTACTCTACATTTGTGATGCAAATACAGTTGACTTGAATACTTGTCATTCTAAACAGCCAATTTCTAATTTTTGGAGTCAAAGTTTGAATTTCGTAAACGTCTGAGAAAAAATACATACATTTACATTGCTAGAGTTGGACAAGTCTGCCCTTAAATGTACCACTGTCAGTAATCATGCCTCCATACAAATATCGTGTGTCCCTAACCATCTCTTTAATTTTTTAACTTGTAGCTACATTCCATTTCTCGATATTAAAATGCAATATGTAACTTTCAAAGTGTTCAAAATGCTTTGAAAGTAAAAATCTCTTAAATACAATAATCAATATTTTGTAAATAACGATTTTTTTTGTTTTAGAGCACTATTCACATGTAATTAGATGGTCCTACATTAGCGCTTCTGAAGAATTAAGAAAGTTTTTTACTTTATTCTCTGGGGCATTAAATTATTTCCATTTTTTTATGAGTGTATAGAGTCCCTTTGGAATTATAAAGGTAGTAAGAAATAGAGGTATTTACGTGTATGTGTATGTATGTAACACTGAACTCTACTTATTTATGCAATGCCAAGACTCACACAGGAGACATTACATTGTGTCATCCATTCGAAATTAAATTATAATGGTCATTTGTGTAAATGTAAATTTGAAACAATATAATACACCTTCAATAACTCATTTTTACTTTAATGTCTGATTGTTCAAAGCTTGATGTAGACAAAAGTAAGACTCTGGAGAAGTTTTTGTTGATTATTTTAACATTACCCTATTACGGGAAGAGGAGATATTTATGTTTTAAACATATAATATGTTCTGTAATGGGACAAGGAAAGTTACTAACTTCAAACTATTCAAGTATTAAAAAATAATCTTCACGCATGTGTTTTCAATTTTATGATCCACTTTTGATATCCAACTATTAATTTTGTTGAGGAAAAATCTAATTCGTGTACAGATCCCAAAAAATCCCTTGGTGGAAACAGGTTTGATTTCCCTCTTTCATGATTCATTGCTTAAGATAATTAACGATTATCCGATTGTGGAATTAACCCTAAACAAACCTTAACCAAATATTCTGTTTTGCAAGCAATACCTCACAATAGAAGACAATACCAGGAGTTTTTTTACTACTGCGCGACAATATATGGACTCATGTACAAATGTACCCGGATTTAATGATCCTGTAAATCTGTTTTACATCGTTCGTTAAATATAGAAGCCTCCCGCTCAACGATACCTGCGCCCTTCCCTGCTCGGATGGTGCAAGATTAGTGCATGTAGCCCCGCCGCTCGGGCGCAAACACGCGGAGGGGGCAGTGACCCGTGGGCGAGTAAAGCGCCGAGCAATTGCCGTGGATGGGCGCCATGTTAGCCATGCCACGACCTAGTGCGTCTGTTTGTCGTGGTGAGCGCTACCAGCGGCCAGTGGTCGGGTTGAGGGGAGCCGAAGCGCCGCGGACGTGGCGGAGAGGTCGCCCCTAGGATCACACAGGCGGAGATCGAGCGCACGATCTGCCTACGCTCGCGCACCAAGTGGGTTACGAACCGAGTAGTATCTCGAAGTTCTTGATTATCCTGGACGTGCCGCGTCGTAGGCACACTTGATAACGTTTGGTCCATCGTACTGTGACAATCCTCAGCGCCAAATTCATTCAATAATTTTAACAGTTTAATTCCAAAAATATCATAAAATTTGTGAAAAAAGCCAAAAGTAAGAAGTAATAAATCAGAAACACGTCGAATTAAAATATTAATGACACAATAAATGTCAATACTGTATCTACAATAATACAACCGAGGCGATCGTTGTGGAACGCAATCTCTGCGTATTGTGAGGGCATGGCGTTGTAGTCGTGCCGTAAGATGGAAGAGGCATTTTTTGTGTCAATAAAACGCGGCACAACTGCCGCCAGAAACCCCTTTTCGCGATCAAGGCCATGCCGTCCCCACCCCACTTACTTCAGGGCTCACGAGATGAGCGTGGGTGGCATAGTGAGAAATAGTAGGGGATTGATGTGAAGAGCACGACAAGCACATTTTTTTCTTGGTTTGATCTACAACTCCGACAGAAATACATACTAAGAGTTATAAATTATTTTAAAGGCGTACTTAACTTACTGTCTATTTTACTTCTGAAACCTCCTCTACAACTGCGTGTTTCCAGAAGGAACCACAGATTAAGTGGTCGTTTTCAAAACTATCCCCACTGGCTAGTACCGGCTCTTCCATGCTTCCGGTTCAGATTGATCCATTCTTCGAATCCACCTCATTCGACCTTCGGTCCCTTATGCCCAGTATGTTTTAGCTGTAGCTTACAAGTTTTGCTTGTGGATAACAATCGGTTATAGTGGAGTGGTTAATAGTGGAATGGGGAAACACACAGCCGCTCCTAGGAAACTCCAGCTATGGTCCGGAGGCCCAAACAGCGTACGATCTGATCGCACCGGTCTAACTCTATTGCCGACGGGGAAACAGGTACTTTGTTCGCTGTCCAGATGCGTCTATACGTGCATGTACACATAGAAGCAACTTGTACGTGCCAGTAAATATGGGTTGAGATCAGAAAGGAAATGTTCACCCTTTACGGGACAGTTGTGTAACAAACAGGCAGAGGACCAGCACAAGGCGCATGATCTTTCCTTCTTGATCGTTGTCCCTTCTTTCGTCCTTAGTGACACACTACTTTGAACCCTTCACTCTCACACAAGATGGAAGCTTAGAGTGTGTCCCGAAAGAGTGATTTCCCGCTGGCGGAAAGGGAGATCCAGCAAGCCAACGAGTGGGGCGGGAGAGGAATACCACCACCTCTCGAAGTATAACATACACCACACTCACGGGGTCGACGAACGTAGCTGTTGACCTGCCCGGGAACACAAAGTATTCAATGAATCAAAACCCTTCGTGCAGCATTACATCACTTGGTGCAGGAATCTATGTCCATTTTTTATATATTTTATGATACGTTGATTATACGATATAACATATAGGGATTCATCGACTGGCTAAAAACCACCCCGACCTGTGAGTGTAACATGTGATTGGACGAGCGTTTGCGTATGCGCGCGCAGGGCTGTTCGCACACTCGCACCTGGAGTTCGCGGCGGACCGCGCGCCGGGCCCGCGCGCCGCGCCTACGCTGGTGGAGATGGCTGAGGCAGCGACGCGGCTCCTGCGCCGCGGCCCCAGCGGCTTCTTCCTGCTGCTCGAAGGTAAGCGCTCGCGCCCGCACCGGCACCGGCTCCCACGTCAATGAGCGTTGATGCGCGGGTGGCTTCGTAGGTTAGAAATGAAAGGCTGGCAACCATTTCAGATCCAAGTCCTCTTTATGGGAAAATTGTAATAAAATGAAATAATTATACGACTTGGCATTGCCAACAATATTCAATATATTCTTTGTGACCCTCTGGATAAAAATATTGTATCTTTTGTTCATTAATTTATTTTATGACGGTCAATGTTCATAAAGATTAACATTAATATACATGTGCTGAGTATAAAGTTTTCATTATTCAACTTTCCAGCGTGTGAGTTCGCTCATCTTCAGCGTCAACAATATTATTTATTAGAAAGCGACTTTGGTTATTTTAGCAGCTATCATCAGTTTCCTGCAGCTTGGAAGCCACAAAATAACAAGGTAGTCATACAGGAAGTCAACAAGGTGTTCGTGTTGTGGCTTCCAAACAGCAGGAAACTGATGGTGATGGCTAAGCCATCGAAAGTTGCTTTATTAATGACTAGTATTGTTGGCAATGACAACGCCTATAATTAATTCATTTTAAATGCCAACGAAAAATCACCGCTGAACTAAATTGTAATAATGTAATTATATAGTAAATGAAAACCATGTTCTATTCCTGCTCCAATGAACTTTGTAAACACATACTGGCGCACAGCGTTTGTTTTTATTTTACTACTCCACTGGAATTTATCTGTTGAAAACTTTGAAACTCAATTTATTAAAGTCATGCCAAGTGGACTGTTCTGCTTGTGAACTCCTCAGATGTTGTAATGATGTACTGTAATATCTCAGGTCAATAAGTGAGGGGAATAGACTGTGTCGCTGTCATCTCTGTGTTTGGCGATAACACATGCAAATGGCAGAATTTCTCGAACTAATAGTGCTCAAGGCAAAGTATGAGTTCCATTAAAACTATTACATCCTGCCTCAAATTTATATAACTTGTAATAAGTGTTTAAAAATGAAGATTACAAAAGTTGGAATGATGTAATGTAATATCTCAGGTGAATTATATGGGGTAGACAGTGTCGCTGTCATCTCTACAAGTCTCTTCTCTTGTTGATAAGGTCAGAATTTGCAGAATTCTTTGAAGACTAAAACCCAAGACAATGTGTAAGACACATAAATATTAGTACACCCTGCAGAATTTATTTAACTTGTACAAGAATGCTTCACGTTATGAACGAACAAGAAAATATGCCGCTACTGCATTTTATCACTGTTTTTTTCATGAACTTATATAACTCTTATGAAGGTTACATATTAGATTATCTTAGAATTCGCACCTACAATCATCGGGGAATTTTCTTCGTTTACAGTTTTAGTTAATTGAATTCACCAGTCAAAAAAACGTTTTCACTCCTATTCATTCTAATATTATTTGATGTTAAACAAGTATATTCTTATATTTATAAGCTCGAGAAATGGTGGAAGATATGTTTCAAGAAGATTGCATATGTGTGGAAGAAATTTAATTAAAAAATTGTATATATTGAAAATTGTGATTTGACTCACAGTTCGATGAGTTCAGTAATGTTCTTATGAACTTCAATATTCTATATGAAGACACAAAATCCAATGAAAGCATTGATTTCCTGTACAATACATTTTTTCTAGTAGTATTCTTAGAGATACAATTTGTACCATTTTTCTTTTAATTTCAAAATGCTACTATGAAATTACATGAATAAGTTTGCAAAATGCTCTCCCATGACGCAAAATATACTTTACTAGTTGTATAGTTGTATTCACTTCTTCAAATGTCAAAAGGACGATCCTTCAAATATATTGTGAATCTGATATTTGTGATAGTAGATTGTGGTCGATTCTTTAAAATTTTGGGTACTTTTATATTATATTTCACAGACGCATGTCTTTCTACACGCTCACTTAAGTTATACATCACAGGAACTGAACGGGATATTCATTCCCGTCGCTACGCCATTCACTTCGTAATTTATTTGTACAGCACTTTCGGGATTATGCATCATACTCTCCTGATTCACCACCGATTAACGAGTACAAAACCTGTTGCATGTCTAAAACAATAAATGTACTGTCTATTTTCCGTTCTGTATTAAACTCGCGGCAGTAAGCAGGCTCTATAAAGAATCTCTTTACCTACTGTCGTTTAATTTGGCTTAACATTCATTTTTAGGTGTGAAAAAATAAAATAAAAAATTGTTATAACTGGAAACTTAATTAGGTCGTTCAGTAGTAGAATTATATATCTCTAAAAATAATTAACGATTTATTTATTATTTTAATAGGATTATTTCTGAGAAACAATCACAAATGAGGAATCAAAGAAGTTCATCAATGCGAATGTTTCATCTTGTTCACTCTGATAGAATGTTGGACTACGAGAAGTACTAATTTCAATCTGCTGTCTTTTACGTAGCGACAACAGGAACAAAAAAGATCCTTGGTCCACGAATGCTGGAATGGGTGTAATCAATCAGAGATCCAATTCTAGCCGAAGATACCGGTGCGTCTCAGTTCACGATTGGAGCTGGTTGTTAAATTAACTGAGTGCACTTGGTCTCTTGAATAAGACCTGTCAGAAGACGAGAACTAATTTTACAAATTGGGAGAGTACTTACTTGAAATTGATAAATTAAAATGGATGACAGCAAAATGCAGTTACGTAAACTTTTTGGTCGAAATAATTCTTATGATACTTTGATCAGAAAAATGTTTTTAATTTTTTTAACAATAAATTGTAATTACAGAATTTCACATGAAAAGTTAAATACATGGAGATTTCAAAGTTGTCGTCATTCAAAGACAATATACTGTAAAAAAGCAACCAAATGTAACTCAGTAACGTTCCTAAAATCATTCATTGCGTTTATTAATTAATTGCAGTGATCTGCCCATGATCCGCTGAAAAATGGAATACAAAGCGCAAACATAAATAATAAACAATTGCTTTTATGGTATAAACATATTGTGTACCAATTTATGTAGAGTACTTGAACAATTTCATTTACGACAATGGACAAGAATTATTGCGTAATAGTTGATTAAGAATGATAATAGTCTCCAATCATGAACTTATTGAATTTACTAATTTTGTACACAGTATTTACAATGCTCTATTGAATTATTACCATTTTGCGTTACGTTCTCCAATTTAAAATGATGTCTCTGAAAACAATCCACTAAATTCTCCATTAAAAAATTGAAATGTAAGGATTGAAGAAAAACTAGAAATGAAATATGATAGCTTAGGAAGTGTAATGTATTAACGCATCGTCGTTGACATTGCAACAGACGCATAGAAAATAATTAATTGTACGCGTAACAGAAACATACCAAATAATTAATTACGCCATATCCAAAAAGCAAGTTTCAGAAGTAATCACAATTTGAAAGGTGGAATTAGGAGGAAATATTTGCAGGTCCTACAAATCTTGCTTAATGGGGTAGGCATTAGCACACCCAGACTTCCAATAATAGAACAGTAAATTTTTGTTCCACGAACGTTTTGCATCCATATGGCAGTGAAAATAGGTCGAACTACATGTTAAATTTACGACACGGCTTGTCGGATTTATGATAATGGACCCAAATGTACGACTGGTTTGCTCGGAATAATTAAGTTTTGTTCTCTGTGGTTTGAAAACGTTTCGATGTTTACAGAGTAGTAGCTCCAATGTGTTATTTGCAATACGGGCCAATTGACTTTATTATTTCCTTTTCAAAAAGCTAATCGGATCTTCTTGTAGAAAAAACTGTTCCCGGCTGGCTAGTCATTTTAGAACCGTGTGAAGAAGTCATTGTAAATAGTGATAACTTCATTGTGAGAGAAGACGTTGAATGGCGTGAACGAGAAAAAACAGATGAAAAACATCGTGTGCAATTACTCGTTTGCTTTGGTCTGCTGGGATACGATTGGATGGGCAGGATTTTAGGGCGACATCAATTTTATTTCTCATGAAACGATTAAACAACAACCTCGAATGTAGATGAAATGTGTTGATCCAATACATACAGTACAATATTTCAGTATGTATATTTTTAAGAATAGTGAAATAGAGCAGTCTCTTAAATATTTTTGAATGGTCAACTCAATTTCTGTAAGAAATATTCACATCACTCTGCTACTTTTGAAACATGGTATACTCACATTGTACATCTGTAAAATCAGATACTTTTCTTTCTTGTTCGCCTTGTTTGAGGTTCAGCTCATCATTATGCAATGAGAAACAACAATCATCTAAACGTTAAATCTCGTTTAAACATTAAGGAAAATGTCCTAATGCCAAATCTGAAATACCTTGGTCACTGAGTAACGAAATAAGCTACTCGAAGTCCGTCACTTCCCAAAACTACATAACCGCCGTTTATTGATGTCCGGTCCGTTCGCGCCCGAGGCTCTCTTGCTGCTTCCCCCCGCCGCCGCAGCGAGGCGCACGTTGTTTCTAGGGGACATCGTTCGTTGATTATGCGGCTCCGGCGACCAATCACCGGAGATCAACAATCAGAGCGGACAAACAAGGGGGCTCGCGAGATGGAGAGGGTAGGCGGGGCGCCTTAAGCCGCGGATTAGAGCGCACGCACCTGCTCCACGCGGAATATGGAGCGGCCCCACGGGAGGTCTGCTGAATACGAAAGAGCCCGGCGACGCACGGCAGGCGGGAGCGCGGGAGGCGGAGTGTAATGGAGTGGAAGGGAGGCGGAAGTGGAGAG